>JAKOGI010000565.1:475000-518099 GCA_029747015.1 Carnegiea gigantea | reverse complement strand
ATTGAGTGGCTCCGTGAAGGATTATCTCAATTACTAGATCTTGTTCTATCCCTTTTTCTTGTGTAGTGAAGTGCTTCATCCATCTCATCCATCTTTCATTTCTCTTCCAAACTTGGCTTATTTTGAGTTGGACTTTGATTTGGTTCACTTGCCACCCACATATACATCAATTGGTATCAGAGCCACGGTTTTTAAGTGACCCACATCACACCCAAGTACATCCCAAAAAGCCAAAATACAAACCAAAAAAAAAAAGGCACAAACCGGCAAACCCAGTCTCGAAGACTAGAGAAGCAGCACGGTGCCCCCGTGCCACCCAGCACGACCGTGCCACTATACTTTTCTGCATTTCCTCAAGTCGAAGCATAGCACGGCCTGCCCGTGCCCCCTTGCACGACCGTGCCACTTTCCCTACTGCCTATTCTTCCTTCAAAGCATCTCCAACATGTCTACAAAGTCCACAAGAAGCGACCAAGCACGTGTGGAAGAGTTAGAAGCGCAAGTCACCTATCTTCGAACTCAACTTGGGCAACTTTTAGAGGAAAAACGAAGGTGGGTTCATAGGCCCACTCCCTCTCATCCTCAAGAACCGGTGGTCGAATCGGAAGAAGAAGTCCTTCAATCTCGAGCCAATTCTAGTGACGAAGAAGCCCCAAGGAGACGAAGGCAAGGAAGCAATATTAGTGGTGTCCGAATTGACATCCCCGAATTTGAAGGCCAACTTGACCCGGACTTATTTCTCGATTGGTTGCACACCATTGAGAGGATCTTTGAATATGAGGACATCCCGGAGGACAAGAAGGTGAAACTCGTAGCCCTTAAACTCCGCAAATATGCTTCAATCTGGTGGGCTAACCTTGGAGCAAAAAGAGCAAGAAATGGGAAAGGGAAAATTAGAACGTGGGCCAAAATGAAAGAAAAGCTTAAGGCCAAGTTTCTTCCCTCACACTATGTGCAAGATAATTATCTGAAACTCCACCGCCTCAGGCAAAGATCAAAAAGTGTAGAGGAGTACACTCGGGAGTTTGAACAACTCCTACTCAAATGTGATTTGAGAGAAGACGACTCACAAACCTTGGTAAGATACTTGACCAGTCTTGATGAGTCCATTGCTCATGTAATTGAGTTGTAACCCTATTCATCCCTAGATGACTTGAGTTCTCTAGCCTATAAGGTAGAGCAACAAAAGAAATCTAAGGAAAAGAGCATCTTTTCTAAGACTCCTTCCCGTCTTTTTTCTCAAGAATCACCTTACTTTCCCCCACAAATTCAAACCCCCTCACCCGCCAAAAGTGTCCCTCCCATCACCCCTCCACCTCCCATAAAAGTGCCCTCACGGCCAAAAAACCAGGTTCGTTGTTTCCGTTGTCAAGGTATGGGACATTTTGCATCTGAGTGTCCTAACAAGAAGATTGTTTCCCTGGCTGAGTACCAAGCTTCTTTTGAGAAGCATGACCATGAAGAAGAGGAAAGTTTGGAGGAAAAAGAAGAAGAGGTTATCATAGGCCCCGATGAAGGTGATTTGCTTGTCATTAGGCGAGCATTGAGCGGATTTGCTACTCAAGAAGGCTTGGAGCAAAGAGAGGCGATTTTCCACGCAAGGTGCACTATTCAAGGGAAAGTTTGTACCCTCATCATCGATGGAGGTAGTTGTACAAATGTTGCATCCAAAACCATGGTGGGCAAGCTCAAACTTGAGACTACACCCCATCCTAAGCCTTATAGCATCCAATGGCTAAATCAAGGCAAAGGTATAAACATTTCTCATCAGTGCCTCATTTCTCTTTCTATTGAAGACCGCTATAAGGATGAGATATTGTGTGACATTCTTCCTATGGATGCAAGCCATATATTGTTGGGTAGACCATGGATGTTTGATCGCCATGTAATTCATCATGGGCGCCTCAACACCTACTCCTTTATTAAAGATGAGAAGAAAATCACCTTGACCCCAATTCCATCGTGCCAAAGCCCCAAGCCACAAAAGGACCGACAAGCCTTAACCCTCATTCATCCTTCCCAAACCCTTGCACCCAAAGAAGATTTCCCACTTCCGCCTCTTCTCCTCACCAGGTATGACCCGTTTTATCATCCTCCCCTCACCCTCTTCTATATCTCTCTAGAGGTGATGCCCTGTGACTTCCTTCCCCAAAAGCTCCCATATTGTAAGCGCGACCCCTTTCTTGAGAGGCTTGCCAACCCTTTGAGTTTGAGGACAAACTCAAAACAACCCGGGAGTATGATGCATATTTCCATATGCATCATTTTTATTCAACTCCAATTTCAAAGAAGAAAAGGGTCAAAGAAGATCATGCATGGAAATGTTCCTATTTGGTCTTCTTAAGTGAGTTCAAAGACTCGCGACACTATGGAGAGGTCAAAAAGAGTTTAAACTTTGCTAGAAATTTGGTGCCGAATTCATCCCTGCGGAACCCGATTTTTGTGACCACTTTTGGACAAGCTCAAGTGGACCCACAACTTGAGGGCCCGTGTGCTTTTGAAGCTTAAGATTTCATCTTTCAAATAAGCCCAAGTTTGTTTAATTTGGACATCATTTGATTGGGCAAAATATCACTTAAAGATACGTTATGCTGATCCAGTCCAGTCTGAGATAGGTGCATTGTTTGGGCCATACCTTTCAATCCGCTTATCCAAATTGAGCAAATGAGCCCATTCGGGAAAATAGACTTCCAGAGATTTCTAACAAGCCCAAGAACGCGTGATTTGGCCGAGTATTCTGGAAGTTATGCTCTGTTGAAGTTTTGAAAAAAAAAAAAAAAACAGGGCAGTTGCAAGGATTAATGCTGGGAATATGACGAGTCTTCGGTTACATATACTTGTGTGGCTGATATTGTGCACGTTTTAGATGCTTCTAGATTGATGTAATCAGCTGCAAAAATCCTAGAATATTCCTTGTAACCGCCCCCACCCCTTTTATGATGAGTTTTTTCATTTTTCTTAGACTTTTCATTAGCTAGTTTTAATTGTTAGGAGTTATTTGAGTCCTTTGATTGTTTTTTGCTGAGTCTATAAAAAGGGAAGGGGCGTGTGAAGCTATTCATTCAGCATTGTAAGAAATTTCCAAAGCAATACAAGTACTTTGAGTGTATTTCTTAAAAGTGCAACTAAATTCCTTGTTCTATATCTTGAATTGTGGCAAATTCAAGTGGTGTTCTAGGTTCTCTTCCTTTTCCAATTGGAGTGATTCCTTGGTTAAGACAAGATAATTAGCCCAAGATCAAGTCATTGAGTGGCTCCGTGAAGGATTATCTCAATTACATGATCTTGTTCTATTCCTTTTTCTTGTGTAGTGAAATTCTTCATCCATCTCATCCATCTTTCATTTCTCTTCCCAATTTGGCTTACTTTGAGTTGGAGTTTGATTTGGTTCACTTGCCACCCACATATACATCATCATATCCCTTTTTGCTTGGGTTAAACTTAGTCTGAAAACCGGGTGAAGCAAACTGGCCCTGAACCCGGTTGATATCACAGCAACACTTTACCTTCTCTAGAGGGTTTCCTTTTCTTCAGCTGAATGGGCACTCTCTTCTATGTTGGCACACGCCCAAGGTAACCTAGGGAAGGTCACAACCAATGAAAGAAGGGCTGCAAGAAGAGTTGTCTCTTGATTCTCATTGGAAGACAAGGAAGGTGCTATCTTGCTTCCTATTGGTCAGCCGCAAAGAGGAGGTCACTTTTCGGCTAGGCACATGCTTTCCATGCTGCATTTGAAGCTGAATGAGATTAAGGACAAGTTAATAATGTAGTAATCTTCATTTGTCTTGCTTTCCTTGATGTTTTAAGTGTATTTTGATTAGCATTAAGTATGTTTGTAACCGATTAACTCTAACCGTGGGAATTAGAGTTGATTAACACCTTTCCTCCCTAGGAGGGTAAGGTGAGGTGTCTTCTAACTTGCTTGCTGAATAGGAAAGGTTGTAAGGCAAGCAACAAAAGGGAAGGCACGGCCATAATGAAAGGGACTTCAGATTTTGTTCAATGAAAACCGTAGAGAGCTTTTAAGCTTCCTCACCAAATCCTTGCTTGCTTATCTTAGTTTAGGCCAAACTAAGTGGTGTTCAAGTGAGTCTTAACCTTGATTAAGTGGTGATTCTGTACCTTAATCAAGATTAAGGGCCCTAGACTCAAAGGTTGGTGGTGATTACTGTATCCAATCCAAGAGTTTAGCTTATCTCTCTCCTTTGCTTCCTACCGGGTCATTAGCAAGATTGTTTGCTTAACTTTCCAAGGTATTCATCTCCACCTACCGTGTTCTTCATTCCCTTTCCTTATTCCACTCTTTCTACTACCATTCACCCCCATTTCCTTCAAGTCTACCTCACCAAAAAGCCAGAAAATCAATTAGAAATGAAGAGCACTTAAACCAGGCAAAACTAGCCTATTCTAGTTATTTTGGGCAGTGATTCAGCACGGTGTACCCGTGCCCACTAGCACGCCCGTGCCACTTCAGCCCGTGAACTACATTGAGTTTTGAGTCTTCTTTGGTGTGAGGTTAGTGTGTGTGTTCATTCCCATTGACCTTTACATCATATTTGGTATCAGAGCTGAGTTTCATCTTTGGCCTGGTATTGAATCCACGCATCCAAACTCCCTTCTTTTCCATTTCTCAAACACGAACATGAGTGCTAGTATGAGTATGGAAGAAAAGCTTGATGCCATTTTGAAGGATAATCATGAGATTACTTCTTCTAATCAAGAACTCAAGGCACAGAACGAGTACCTACGCAAGCAGTTGGGGACTTTTCTCAAGCAAAAGCAAAAGTTCAATGAAGAACCATCCTATTTTGCTTCACAAGGCCGAGAGCAAGTGCTTAGTCACAACCTTGAATCCTCAAGTGATGAAGAGTCATTCAGAAGACCACGACAACAGCCAAGAGGACAAGGTAACTCTAATGATTTTAGAGTTGAGATTCCAGAATATGAAGGCAAGCTTGATCCAGAAGACTTCTTGGACTGGTTGCACACAGTGGAGAGAGTATTCGAATACAAGGACGTTCCAGAAGAAAAGAAAGTCAAGTTGGTGGCATTAAGACTACGTAAGTATGCTTCCTTATGGTGGACCAACTTGTGTGCTAAAAGAGTTAGGGAACGGAAGACTAAAATCAGAACTTGGGAGAAAATGAAAACCAAGTGGAAGGCTAGATTCTTACCCCCCACGTATGTCCAAGATTGTTATTCACAACTTCATAATCTGAGTCAAGGCAATCTTAGTGTTGAAGAATACACTAGAGAATTTGAGAAGCTTGTGATTAAATGTGATTTGCAAGAACCAGAAGAGCAAGCGATTGTAAGGTACTTGGGAGGACTTGATCCTAAGTACTCTAATGTTGTGGAATTACAAGCTTACACCACATTTGATGAGGTTTGCGTACTTGCTCACAAGGTTGAGCAACAAAAGAAAGCTAAGCAAACTTTCAAACCTCCACATCAAAAGCCTCCAATCCGGAACCAACCTTTTAACAAGGGGAGTTCCCAACAGTTTCCAAGCCACAAAATCCCTTTCCTTTCAATCCACAAAGAACCCAAGCACCACAAAAGGCCCCAGCTACCCCAATTCGACCAAACCCCAATCCTATGAGCACTAGAAGATGTTTCAAGTGCCAAGGACTTTGCCATATTGCTTCAGAGTGCCCAAACCGCAAGGTCATCACTTTGGCCGAATGGAGAACCGTGGATGAGCAAGAAAAGGAAGGTGAAAATGAAGGTGAAACTGAAGAAGAGCATGAAGAGAGTCAAGAAGAAGTTGAGGAGGAAGCTGATGAGGGAGAAATGTTAGTTTTGAGGAGAGTCTTGAACAGCCAAAAGAGCACCAAGGATGAACAAAGAGAAAACATATTCCACACTAGGTGCACGGTTCAAGGCAAGGTCTGTTCGTTGATTATTGATGGTGGGAGCTGTGCAAATGTGGTGTCCCTTACCATGATTGAAAAGCTAGGTTTGCAAGTTACGGCCTATCCCCATCCATACAATATACAATGGTTGAATCAAAGCAAAGGGCTTCAAGTCAATTCAAGGTGTCTCATTTCATTATCCATTGGTAAGAACTATCAAGACCAACTTTGGTGTGATGTTATACCTATGGATGCATGCCATGTATTATTGGGAAGGCCTTGGTTGTATGACCGAAGGGTGACCCATGATGGTTTCATAAACACATATTCCTTGTCTATAAAAGGCAAGAAGATTACTCTAAAACCATTATCACCACCCGAAATTCTCAAGAACAAACCCACAAAAGGCCATGAACAATCTGGTTGTTTACTCACTTTTAGTGAAACTCTTTTGAGGTCTTCGAATCATGAATTCAAGGCTTTTAAGGAGTGGATCTTAACCATACAAGAAGAACCAGAATCCCCATTACCAACCCATCCATTTGCCAAATCCCTCATCCAAGCATTCTGTCACTTGTTTCCAGAAGAGATACCCTCGGGTTTACCCCCTAAACGGGATATCCAACCCCATATTGACCTCATTCCTGGCTCAGTTCTTCCAAACAAGCCAGCTTACAGAATGAACCCAAAGGAGACCATGGAGATTCAACGGCAAGTAGAGGAATTGATGTCAAAGGGACTTGTGCGTGAGTCCTTAAGCCCCTGTGCCATGCCTGCTTTGTTGGTTCCCAAGAAGGATGGCAGCCAATGCATGTGTGTGGACAGCAGAGCCATAAACAAGATCACCATCAAGTATAGGTATCCTATACCTAGGCTTGAAGACATGCTAGATGAGTTACATGGCTCTAAAGTCTTTTCCAAGATTGATCTTCGAAGTGGTTACTACCAGATCAGAATAAGAGAGGGGGATGAATGGAAGACTGCATTCAAGACTAAAGGAGGTTTATATGAGTGGCCGGTTATGCCATTCGGTCTTTCCAACGCTCCTAGCACATTCATGAGGTTGATGAATCAAGTATTCAAACCTTATATTGGCAAGTTCGTGGTGGTTTACTTCAATGACATTCTTATCTATTCCAAGGACGAGCAAAAACATCAAAATCATCTCAATCAGATCATGCATGTCCTTGAACGTGAGCAGCTATACGGTAATCTTAAGAAGTGTACCTTCTTTACTCATGAGGTTACATTCTTAGGTTACATTGTTTCTAGTGAAGGCATTAAAGTTGATGAAGGGAAAATAGAGGCTATTCGCACTTGGCCTCAACCACAAAGTATACATGATGTTAGAAGCTTTCATGGTTTGGCTTCGTTTTACAGAAGGTTTATTCGAAACTTCAGCACCATCATGTCCCCTATGACTGAAGTTGATGTACCCATGGGGAGCAAGGAGGGTGATCAAGTTCAAAGGCAATCCCACCCCAAGGGAGTCCAAGAGGCCATCCAAGTCATGAAGAAACTCAAAGAAGATCAATGCCATTGCCCAGCAGTTCTAGACAGCAAGTGCAGCAACTTGGTGTCCCCAATCACCCAGATTACAGGTGGTTTAAGTCCGTTTAATTGCCTTGGAATTTAAGTTTAGGAAGTTAGCTTTCCAATAAAGCAAATTTCAAGTCATTTGGACTTCATTTGCCCATCCAACTCAGCCCTTGAAGTCAAGCTATCCAATCTGCGCAGAACAACCATTTCAGTACCCGGTTTTGATGCTCCATTTTCTCTATCATTAGATGAACTTTGGGACTATCAAATCCACTTTTTGAAATCCTTTTGAAGTGTAAGGAAAGGCCAGCAAAAGAGTTGGTAGTCTCCTTGGTTGGGGTTTCAAAAGAAAGCAAGTTCCCAAGAGGTGCAGGCTGATGGCAGCAGATATATCCTTGCCTTTTTCAGGGGGTAACTTCCAAACGTCTGGGAGTTTAACGCTGCAAGAGGCCTTTTTGGAAACTAGACTTCCAGAGCTTTCTCCCCGCTTTTGAATCAACCCATTTGGAAAAGTATTTTCGAAGTTATGCTCATTTGAAGTTGGTGCTGCAGTTCTGAAAAGCACTGGCAGCTTTCACTTTTGCTTTTGTACTTGTTGCTTTTTGGTCCCCCCTTCCCCTTGTCCTTTTGGCCGGTTGTTTGGCCTTGGTTTTCATGGTTTTTTTTGCTGATTGTTAAGGCCTATAAATAGGGGAAGAACCTCAGCATGTAAGGCAACTTATGAATGAATGAATTTGGGTTGAGTTTAACTCCCTTGTTTTCTCTCTACTCTTGCTTATCACTATATTAGCTCCCTAGTGTGGTGCTCAAGGGTCCTTAAAGATCATTTGAGTGGCGATATCTTATCTCACTTGATCCTTAAGGAGAGCTCTAAGTGAACTTGGTGGTGATATCTTATCCAAGTAAGCTTAGTTTATCTCTTCATCCCATTGTTGCTTGCAAACCCATCTTCTCTTCACTTCCACTTGCTTCTCTACTTGAGATCCCTTCTTTGATCTTCATTTCAAGGTCTTAGAAGTGCATCAAGTGGTATCAGAGCTATTGGCTACTCTCCTAGGCCATAGCTTCCAACCCCAAACACATCCCACTCACTCAAACACAAAAATCAGCCAAAAACTTCTCCAGCCGTAGCTTGCTTTTACGCCAGGCAGCAAAACGGCACGGCCACCCCGTGCTCTAGTGCACGACCGTGCCACTGCCCTTTCCCTCCATTTCAACACAGCAACCCAGCACGGCCTGCCCGTGCCCTTGAGCACGACCGTGCCTTACCCAACCGTGCTAGAACTCGCCATTCCTCTTTCAAAAAAAAAACCAAGATGTCTTCAAGCACTTCACTAGAAGAAAAGTTTGAGCAACTTATGAAGCTAAATGCCGAAAAGGATGCTCAACTTGAGTATCTTAGGAAGCAATTAGCCCAAGCTATGAGGAACAACCGAAGGGAGATTCAAAGCTCTCACTCTAGTGACTCTCACTCGGTGGGAGAAGAATCCGAAGACAACCCATTTGCTACAAGTGATGAAGACCATGAGAGGAGGCCAAGAAGAGCAAGGAGAGGCAAACCACTTGCCTTGGATTTCAAGGTGGAGATCCCGGAGTTTGAAGGCCAACTCAACCCGGATGAATTCATAGAGTGGATGAACACCGTTGAAAGGGTCTTCGAATACAAAGATGTGCCGGATGACAAGAAGGTAAAACTTGTAGCCTTAAAGCTTCGTAGATATGCTTCTATTTGGTGGAGTAATGTCTTAGCTAAGAGGGCTAGAAAAGGGAAGGGGAAGGTTAAGACATGGAGGAAGATGAAGGAAAAGCTCAAAGCTAAATTTCTACCACCCCACTACCTTCAAGACAACTACACCAAACTCTACAACCTTAGGCAAGAAACTAGGAGTGTGGAGGAGTATACCCGTGAATTTGAAAAGCTTGTCATGACTTGTGATATTAGGGAGGATGAAACCCAAACCATGGTGAGATACTTGGGAGGATTAAATGAGTCCATAAGGAATGTGGTGGAGTTACAACATTACACTACTCTTGATGAAATTTGCTCACTAGCCCACAAAGTTGAACTCCAAAAGAGAGCCAAATTCAAGAAAGAACCCTTGAAACCCTCTCAAGGTAGCCACCCTTTTGACAATGGAAGTTCTACTCCTACTCCTAAACACCTAAACACACCCACGGCCCCATCTATTTCCAAGCCGAACTCCACAAAATCACCCCTCAACCCATATGAGAAGAGAAGGTGCTTCAAGTGTCAAGGGTTTGGACATATAGCCTTGGATTGTCCTAATAGGAAGATTATCACCTTGGTGGAGTGCCAAGAGCTTGAAGAAGTCGAGTTAAAGGAAGAAGGGAGTGACAAGGAGGTTCATTTAATGGAGATTGAGGAGGAATGTATGGTGGAAGCGGATGAAGGAGAGTTGCTTGTGCTTAGAAGGGCTTTGAATGGTAACAAGGGCCCCCACTATGAGGAGCCATGTAAGGACATCTTCCATACAAGGTGCACCATCAATGGCCGAATGTGTTCTCTTATTATGGATGGGGGAAGTTGCACCAATGTGGCTTCTACTACCCTGGTGAAAAAGCTCAATCTTAAGGCCGAATCACACCCCCAACCCTACTCTATTCAATGGCTTGACCAAGGTAAAGGCCTACGAGTTTCACACCGGTGTTTGGTGTCCTTCTCCATTGGTAAAAGCTATCAAGATGAACTATGGTGTGATAACATCCCTATGGACGTTTGTCATATCATATTGGGAAGGCCTTGGCTATATGATCGAAGGGTAATGCATGATGGATATCAAAATACATACACTTTTCACAAGGATGGCCGAAATTCACCTTAGCCCCCTTTACTCCACAGAATCAAGCCAACAACCATCGAAAGCAAGCCTTGTCTCAACCGGGAGAGTTTGGAGTTTTATGCATCCTCAAACCGTATGTTGGTGATGATAACCGTGCGAATTTGAGGACAAATTCTTTCCAACAAGGGGAGGATGATGTACCCATGGGGAGCAAGGAGAGTGATCAAGTTCAAAGGCAATCCCACCCCAAGGGAGTCCAAGAGGCCATCCAAGTCATGAAGAAACTCAAAGAAGATCAATGCCATTGCCCAGCAGTTCTAGACAGCAAGTGCAGCAACTTGGTGTCCCCAATCACCTAGATTACAGGTGGTTTAAGTCCGTTTAATTGCCTTGGAATTTAAGTTTAGGAAGTTAGCTTTCCAATAAAGCAAATTTCAAGTCATTTGGACTTCATTTGCCCATCCAACTCAGCCCTTGAAGTCAAGCTATCCAATCTGCCCAGAACAACCATTTCAGTACCCGGTTTTGATGCTCCATTTTCTCTATCATTAGATGAACTTTGGGACCATCAAATCCACTTTTTGAAATCCTTTTGAAGTGTACTGAAAGGCCAGCAAAAGAGTTGGAAGTCAAATCCTTGGTTGGGGTTTCAAAAGCAAGCAAGTTCCCAAGAGGTGCAGGCTGATGGCAGCAGATATATCCTTGCCTTTTTCAGGGGGTAACTTTCCAACGGCTGGGAGTTTGGAGCTGCAAGAGGCCTTTCTGGAAACTAGACTTCGAGAGCTTTCTCCCAGCTTTTGAATCAGCCCATTTGGAAAAGTATTTTGGAAGTTATGCTCATTTGAAGTTGGTGCTGCAGTTCTGAAAAGCACTGGCAGCTTTTACTTTTGCTTTTGTACTTGTTGCTTTTTGGTCCCCCCTTCCCCTTGTCCTTTTGGCCGGTTGTTTGGCCTTGGTTTTCATGGGATTTTTGCTGATTGTAAGGCCTATAAGTAGGGGAAGAACCTCAGCATGTAAGGCATCTTATGAATGAATGCATTTGGGTTGAGTTTAAACTCCCTTGTTTCTTTCTCTACTCTTGCTTATCACTAGCCTAGCTCCCTAGTGTGGTGTTCAAGGGTCCTTAAAGATCATTTGAGTGGTGATATCTTATCTCACTTGATCCTTAAGGAGAGCTCTAAGTGAACTTGGTGGTGATATCTTATCCAAGTAAGCTTAGTTTATCTCTTCATCCCATTGTTGCTTGCAAACCCATCTTCTCTTCACTTCCACTTGCTTCACTACTTGAGATCCCTTCTTTGATCTTCATTTCAAGGTCTTAGAAGTGTATCAAGTGGTATCAGAGCTATTGGCTACTCTCCTAGGCCATAGCTTCCAACCCCAAACACATCCCACTCACTCAAACACAAAAATCAGCCAAAAACTTCTCCAGCCGTAGCTTGCTTTTACGCCAGGCAGCAAAACGGCACGGCCACACTGTGCTCTAGTGCACGACCGTGCCACTGCCCTTTCCCTCCATTTCAACACAGCAACCCAGCACGGCCTGCCCGTGCCCTTGAGCACGACCGTGCCTTACCCAACCGTGCTAGAACTCGCCATTCCTCTTTCAAAAAAAAAACCAAGATGTCTTCAAGCACTTCACTAGAAGAAAAGTTTGAGCAACTTATGAAGCTAAATGCCGAAAAGGATGCTCAACTTGAGTATCTTAGGAAGCAATTAGCCCAAGCTATGAGGAACAACCGAAGGGAGATTCAAAGCTCTCACTCTAGTGACTCTCACTCGGTGGGAGAAGAATCCGAAGACAACCCATTTGCTACAAGTGATGAAGACCATGAGAGGAGGCCAAGAAGAGCAAGGAGAGGCAAACCACTTGCCTTGGATTTCAAGGTGGAGATCCCGGAGTTTGAAGGCCAACTCAACCCGGATGAATTCATAGAGTGGATGAACACCGTTGAAAGGGTCTTCGAATACAAAGATGTGCCGGATGACAAGAAGGTAAAACTTGTAGCCTTAAAGCTTCGTAGATATGCTTCTATTTGGTGGAGTAATGTCTTAGCTAAGAGGGCTAGAAAAGGGAAGGGGAAGGTTAAGACATGGAGGAAGATGAAGGAAAAGCTCAAAACTAAATTTCTACCACCCCACTACCTTCAAGATAACTACACCAAACTCTACAACCTTAGGCAAGAAACTAGGAGTGTGGAGGAGTATACCCGTGAATTTGAAAAGCTTGTCATGACTTGTGATATTAGGGAGGATGAAACCCAAACCATGGTGAGATACTTGGGAGGATTAAATGAGTCCATAAGGAATGTGGTGGAGTTACAACATTACACTACTCTTGATGAAATTTGCTCACTAGCCCACAAAGTTGAACTCCAAAAGAGAGCCAAATTCAAGAAAGAACCCTTGAAACCCTCTCAAGGTAGCCACCCTTTTGACAATGGAAGTTCTACTCCTACTCCTAAACACCTAAACACACCCACGGCCCCATCTATTTCCAAGCCGAACTCCACAAAATCACCCCTCAACCCATATGAGAAGAGAAGGTGCTTCAAGTGTCAAGGGTTTGGACATATAGCCTCGGATTGTCCTAATAGGAAGATTATCACCTTGGTGGAGTGCCAAGAGCTTGAAGAAGTCGAGTTAAAGGAAGAAGGGAGTGACAAGGAGGTTCATTTAATGGAGATTGAGGAGGAATGTGTGGTGGATGCGGATGAAGGAGAGTTGCTTGTGCTTAGAAGGGCTTTGAATGGTAACAAGGGCCCCCACCATGAGGAGCCATGTAAGGACATCTTCCATACAAGGTGCACCATCAATGGCCGAATGTGTTCTCTTATTGTGGATGGGGGAAGTTGCACCAATGTGGCTTCTACTACCCTGGTGAAAAAGCTCAATCTTAAGGCCGAATCACACCCCCAACCCTACTCTATTCAATGGCTTGACCAAGGTAAAGGCCTACGAGTTTCACACCGGTGTTTGGTGTCCTTCTCCATTGGTAAAAGCTATCAAGATGAACTATGGTGTGATAACATCCCTATGGACGTTTGTCATATCATATTGGGAAGGCCTTGGCTATATGATCGAAGGGTAATGCATGATGGATATCAAAATACATACACTTTTCACAAGGATGGCCGAAAATTCACCTTAGCCCCCTTTACTCCACAGAATCAAGCCAACAACCATCGAAAGCAAGCCTTGTCTCAACCGGGAGAGTTTGGAGTTTTATGCATCCTCAAACCGTATGTTGGTGATGATAACCGTGCGAATTTGAGGACAAATTCTTTCCAACAAGGGGAGGATGATGTACCCATGGGGAGCAAGGAGGATGATCAAGTTCAAAGGCAATCCCACCCCAAGGGAGTCCAAGAGGCCATCCAAGTCATGAAGAAATTCAAAGAAGATCAATGCCATTGCCCAGCAGTCCTAGACAGCAAGTGCAGCAACTTGGTGTCCCCAATCACCTAGATTACAGGTGGTTTAAGTCCGTTTAATTGCCTTGGAATTTAAGTTTAGGAAGTTATCTTTCCAATAAAGCAAATTTCAAGTCATTTGGACTTCATTTGCCCATCCAACTCAGCCCTTGAAGTCAAGCTATCCAATCTGCGCAGAACAACCATTTCAGTACCCGGTTTTGATGCTCCATTTTCTCTATCATTAGATGAACTTTGGGACCATCAAATCCACTTGTTGAAATCCTTTTGAAGTGTACTGAAAGGCCAGCAAAAGAGTTGGAAGTCAAATCCTTGGTTGGGGTTTCAAAAGCAAGCAAGTTCCCAAGAGGTGCAGGCTGATGGCAGCAGATATATCCTTGCCTTTTTCAGGGGGTAACTTTCCAACGGCTGGGAGTTTGGAGCTGCAAGAGGCCTTTCTGGAAACTAGACTTCGAGAGCTTTCTCCCAGCTTTTGAATCAGCCCATTTGGAAAAGTATTTTGGAAGTTATGCTCATTTGAAGTTGGTGCTGCAGTTCTGAAAAGCACTGGCAGCTTTTACTTTTGCTTTTGTACTTGTTGCTTTTTGGTCCCCCCTTCCCCTTGTCCTTTTGGCCGGTTGTTTGGCCTTGGTTTTCATGGGATTTTTGCTGATTGTAAGGCCTATAAGTAAGGGAAGAACCTCAGCATGTAAGGATCTTATGAATGAATGCATTTGGGTTGAGTTTAAACTCCCTTGTTTCTTTCTCTACTCTTGCTTATCACTAGCCTAGCTCCCTAGTGTGGTGTTCAAGGGTCCTTAAAGATCATTTGAGTGGTGATATCTTATCTCACTTGATCCTTAAGGAGAGCTCCAAGTGAACTTGGTGGTGATATCTTATCCAAGTAAGCTTAGTTTATCTCTTCATCCCATTGTTGCTTGCAAACCCATCTTCTCTTCACTTCCACTTGCTTCACTACTTGAGATCCCTTCTTTGATCTTCATTTCAAGGTCTTAGAAGTGCATCAGAAGTGCTTAAGGGTTCATCATTCCAATGGACTCCTAAAGCTCAATCCGCCTTCGAAGAAGTAAAGAAGAAACTTACTCAAGCACCGGTCCTTTCTCTACCATGCTTTGAGAAAGTTTTTGAGGTTGAATGTGATGCCTCAGGAGTAGGAATTGGTGGAGTTTTAACTCAGGAAGGCAAGCCATTAGCCTTCTTCAGTGAAAAACTGTGTGACTCAAGAAGAAAATACTCCACCTATGACAAGGAATTCTATGCGATCATTCGGTGTCTAGAACATTGGAGTCATTACTTAGTGGCTAGTGAGTTTATACTTCATTCAGATCATGAGGCTTTGAAGTATATTCAGGGTCAGCACAAACTGAACTCATGTCATGCTAAGTGGGTTGAATTCCTACAATCTTTCCACTTCACTATCAAGCACAAATCAGGAAAGTTGAATCAAGGCGCAGATGCATTATCAAGGAGACATCTCCTTATGTTTCAGTTAGACGCCCTTATTCTGAGTTTCGAGCATCTTAAGAGTCTATATGCTGAAGATGAAGACCTTGGGCCTCTCTATGCTGCTTGTTTGAAGCATCCAAAGGGAGATTTCGTGATTCAAGAAGGTTATTTATTCAAGGGAGTGCGGTTGTGCATTCCAAAGTGTAGCACTCGTGAGCTTCTAATCAGAGAAGTTCATGGAGGTTCCTTGGCAGGTCATTTTGGAGAATCAAAGACCTTAACCATGTTAAGGGAACATTACTACTGGCCAGGGATGGAGAAGGATGTTCAGGACATCCTTAGGAGGTGTGGAACGTGCCAAGCAGCCAAGAGCCATACCCTACCTCACGGATTATACACCCCATTACCCGTACCGACTCTACCATGGGTGGACGTGAGTATGGACTTCATTTTGGGTCTACCTAAGACTCAAAGGGGAAAGGATTCAATCTTCGTGGTGGTAGACAGATTTTCGAAAATGGCACATTTCATTCCCTGCTGCAAAACCAATGATGCTACACACATTGCCGAGCTCTATTTTAAAGAGGTAACAAGGTTGCATGGTATCCCTAAGACCATTGTTTCAGATAGGGATACAAAGTTCCTCAGTCATTTCTGGATTACCCTGTGGAAAAAGCTTGGTACTAAGTTGCTGTTTAGTACTACCTGTCATCCTCAGACTGATGGCCAAACTGAGGTCACTAATCGAACCCTGGGTACTCTCCTAAGGGCTTTGATTAAACCTAATGCGAAGGCCTGGGATTTACTCTTACCCCATGCTGAGTTTGGATTCAATCGGGCACCTAGCAAAGCTACTGGTCTTTCACCATTTAAAGTGGTGTATGGGGTTGATCCTTTAAGTCCAAATGACCTCACCCCACGACCCCAAGATCAAAAGCCCCATGTTGATGCCACACAAAGAGTAAAAGAAATTCAAAAGATCCATGAGTTGGTGAAGGCTCGAATTGAGAAGACTAATGCAGCCTATGAAGCACACGCCAACAAGCATAGGAGAAAGATTGTTTTTCAACCAGGAGACTTGGTATGGATCCATTTAAGAAAGGAACGTTTTCCTTCTAAAAGGAAGAACAAACTCATGCCACGAGTGGAAGGTCCATTTGAAGTCTTGGAGAGGATCAACGACAATGCTTATAAGATTGATCTCCCTGGTGATTTTGAGGTTTCAGCCACCTTTAATGTAGCTGATTTGAGCCCCTACTATCCGGACACTTCCCCACCAGATTTGAGGATTAAATCTTTTCAACAAGGGGAGGATGATGGAGTCCTACCTAGCCAAGACCTTGGTCAAGATGTATCAAGTCCAAGTCGTCCAAAAACAAGGTCCCAAACCAAGAAGATGGCTCACCTTTGGCAAGGAATCGAAGACAGCACAAACGGGTTAACCGGTCAGCATAAGCCCGGTTTTGTGCATCTGATTTCCTAAGCCATATGATGGCTTAAGGCCAATATTTTTGCGTTTTTGGAATCCTCAGGATGTTAGCTTTCAAGTCCAGGCATTGGTTTCAAATCATGCCACAAAGAGGATGGAGTATCAATGACATTTTCCTAACCGGTCAGAATCGGTCCAGTTCTGCGCGGTTAAAAGTTTAGGTGTGATTACCCTACTTAAACTTTGTTTAACCCTAATTTCTTGATTGGGGGGGTTTTTACACACCTTGAACTTTCCCCTCCACGAGTAAAACCCAGATCATATCCCTTTTTGCTTGGGTTAAACTTAGTCTGAAAACCGGGTGAAGCAAACTGGCCCTGAACCCGGTTGACATCACAGCAACACTTTACCTTCTCTAGAGGGTTTCCTTTTCTTCAGCTGAATGGGCACTCTCTTCTATGTTGGCACACGCCCAAGGTAACCTAGGGAAGGTCACAACCAATGAAAGAAGGGCTGCAAGAAGAGTTGTCTCTTGATTCTCCTTGGAAGACAAGAAAGGTGCTATCTTGCTTCCTATTGGTCAGCCGCAAAGGGGAGGTCACTTTTCGGCTAGGCACATGCTTTCCTTGCTGCATTTGAAGCTGAATGAGATTAAGGACAAGTTAATAATGTAGTACTCTTCATTTGTCTTGCTTTCCTTGATGTTTTAAGTGTATTTTGATTAGCATTAAGTATGTTTGTAACCGATTAACTCTAACCGTGGGAATTAGAGTTAATTAACACCTTTCCTCCCTAGGAGGGTAAGGTGAGGTGTCTTCTAACTTGCTTGCTGAATAGGAAAGGTTGTAAGGCAAGCAACAAAAGGGAAGGCACGGCCATAATGAAAGGGACTTCAGATTTTGTTCAATGAAAACCGTAGAGAGCTTTTAAAGCTTCCTCACCAAATCCTTGCTTGCTTATCTTAGTTTAGGCCAAACTAAGTGGTGTTCAAGTGAGTCTTAGCCTTGATTAAGTGGTGATTCTGTATCTTAATCAAGATTAAGGGCCCTAGACTCAAAGGTTGGTGGTGATTACTGTATCCAATCCAAGAGTTTAGCTTATCTCTCTCCTTTGCTTCCTACCGGGTCATTAGCAAGATTGTTTGCTTAACTTTCCAAGGTATTCATCTCCACCTACCGTGTTCTTCATTCCCTTTCCTTATTCCACTCTTTCTACTACCATTCACCCCCATTTCCTTCAAGTCTACCTCGCCAAAAAGCCAGAAAATCAATTAGAAATGAAGAGCACTCAAACCGGGCAAAACTAGCCTATTCTAGTTATTTTGGGCAGTGATTCAGCACGGTGTACCCGTGCCCACTAGCACGCCCGTGCCACTTCAGCCCGTGAACTACATTGAGTTTTGAGTCTTCTTTGGTGTGAGGTTAGTGAGTGTGTTCATTCCCATTGACCTTTACATCAGCTATAAGAACCCCTTGGGGCTGATCCCCATCATCCCCTCCAGCTTGGGAAGAGTTTGTCCTCAAACTTGGTAGCTCGTCTTCTTCATCAAAGTAGGGCCTCAAATCAGCTACATTGAATGTAGCGGATACTCCATAGTCACCGGGCAAATCAACCTTGTATGCATTGGAATTGACTTTTTCAAGGATCTTGAATGGGCCATCCGAGCGTGGAAGAAGCTTGGACCTTCTTTTGCTAGGAAATCGCTCCTTTCTTAGGTGGATCCATACTAAATCTCCGGGCTTAAATTGGACTTCCTTGCGGTGCTTGTTTACCCGATCCTTGGTCTGATCATTGAACTTCTCAATTTTAGCCCTCACTTGTGCATGGAGCTCTTAGATTTTCTTTGCTCTCTTCTCGGCCTCCCAACTAAACTTGGTTGGAGTAGGGAGGGGTGTAAGGTCCATAGGTGTACAAGGGTTGAAACCATATACAACTTGGAATGGAGAAAGACCGGTGGCTTTGCTTGGCACTCGACTGTAGGCAAACTCGGCATGGCTAAGCAACTCATCCCAACCCTTTGTGCTCTTCTTGGCTAGGACCCTCAACAAAGTACCCAAGGTCCTATTGGTGACCTCGATTTGGCCATCCGTTTGGGGGTGACATGATGTGCTAAATTTGAGATGAGTGCCCATCTTCTTCCATAGGGTGAGCCAAAAATGGCTCATGAACTTGCTATCCCGGTCGGACACCATGCTTTTGGGGATGCCATGGAGCCTCACGATCTCTTTGAAGTAGAGGCTTGCAATTTGAGTGGCATCATGGGAAGTATGGCATGAGACAAAGTGTGCCATCTTCGAAAACCGATCAACTACCACCATTATGGAGTCCTTGTTCCGTTGTGTCCTTGGTAGGCCGGTAATGAAATCTAAACTCACATCCCCCCAAGGAGCCTTTGGGACCGGTAAGGGCGAGTAAAGACCTTGAGGCAAGACATGGCTTTTGGCAAGTTGACAAGTAGAGCACCTTTTAACATAATGCTCAACATCCTTGACCATCTTAGGCCAATAGTAGTGCTCCTTCAACATGAGTGAGGTCTTCTCAATGCCAAAGTGGCCGGCCAAAGCTCCTCCATGCACTTCTTTAATCAAAAGCTCCCTAATGCCTCCTTTAGGGATACATAACCGGTTTCCTTTGAATAAGAACCCCTCTTCAATGTGAAATGGACCATGGGGGTGCCGTGAGCATACTTCAAAGGTCTCCCTGAAGTCTTCATCCTTGGTGTACAACTCCTTGATCAATTCAAACCCAAGGACTCTTGAGTCAAGGGAGGAGAGGAGTAGATATCTTCTAGCCTTGTTTAAGTGCCCGGATTTGTGGTGGATCACAAAGTGGAAAGCTTGAAGATATTCCACCCACTTAGCATGCCTTGGGTTGAGCTTGTGTTGACCTTGTATGAACTTGAGTGCTTCATGATCTGAGTGGAGGATGAACTCTTCCCCCACCAAATAATGTCTCCAATGTTCCAAGGCCCTCACTATGGCATAAAACTCCTTGTCATACGTTGAGTATTTTCGCTTGGCCTCATTGAGTTTTTTACTAAAGTAGGCTAATGGTCGGCCTTCTTGTGATAGGACCGCCCCTATGCCCACCCCCGAAGCATCACACTCCACTTCAAATATCTTGGATTTGAGAATCTCGGTCAAAGGAGCCATGATTGTGCTAAAGTTCTTGACAAACCTCCTATAAAAAGAGGCTAGACCATGAAAGCTCCTCACTTGGAGAATAGAGGAAGGAACCGGCCATTCCCGGATGGATTGAACTTTGCTCTCGTCCACTTGTATACCATGGGCTGAAACAACATACCCTAAGAAAACAACTTGGGGAGTGAAGAAGTGGCACTTCTCCAAGTTGCCATATAACTTCTCTTGGGAGAGCACATCAAGAACTTGTTGAAGGTGATTAGCGTGCTCCTTCTCACCTTGGCTATAAACCAAGATGTCATCGAAGTAGACCACTACAAACCTCCCAATGAAAGGCTTGAGGACTTGATTCATTAGACGCATGAAAGTGCTTGGAGCATTGGTAAGGCCGAATGGCATGACCGACCATTCATATAGTCCCCCCTTGGTCTTGAATGCCGTCTTCCATTCATCCCCTTCATAGATTCGAATTTGATAGTAGCCACTCCTAAGATCAATCTTAGAGAAAATGGTGGCCCCATGCAACTCATCAAGTAGGTTCTCCAATCTAGGGATGGGATAGCGGTACTTAATAGTGATTTTGTTGATAGCCCGACTATCCACACACATCCTCATGCTTCCATCCTTCTTTGGTACCAATAAGGCCGGAACGGCACAAGGACTCAAGCTTTCCCGAATCATTCTTTTGGCCAAAAGTTCATCCACTTGTCTTTGGATTTCTTTGGTTTCTTGTGGATTCATTCTATAGGCCGGTTTATTTGGAAGGGTGGATCCGGGAATGAGGTCTATTTTGTGTTGGATGGTTCTTTGAGGGGGAAGGCCATGGGGAATTTCTTGCGGAAACACATGGTTATAGGCTTGGAGAAGAGGGATGAGGAGGGGATGGGAGTGAGTGACGGTTTCGGTTTCACCTAGGCCAAGTAGGAGCCACTCCTTGGATGACTCATACTCATGGTTTTCGGCCTTGAGGAGGTTAGTGAGTAGGATGTCTTTTTGTGGGGTTTCTTTTGGCTTGAGGAGTTGGGAAGGACGAATGGGGGTAAGGGTGATTTTCTTGTGGTCTATGATGAAGGAGTAGGTGTTCATTCGGCCATCATGCATAACATTTCTATCAAAGAGCCACGGTCTACCAAGGAGTACATGACATGCATCCATGGGAATCACATCACACCAAATTTCATTCTTATAGTTCTTTCCAATGCTCAAAGAAACTAAACAACGAGATGAGACTTGGATACCTTTGCCTTGATTGAGCCATTGAATGGTGTATGGAAAAGGGGGTGGAGATGCCGTGAGTTGAAGCTTGTCCACCAAGGTCTTGGATGCCACATTTGTACAACTCCCTCCATCAATGGTGAGGGAACATACTTTGCCTCCTATGGTGCACCTCGTGTGAAAGATGGCCTCCCTTTGTTCATTCCCATCTTGAGTAGCCAACCCACTCAAAGCTCGCCTAACCACCAAGAGTTCACCTTCATCCGGCCCCTCCTCTACTTCTTCTAGGGCCTCATTCAAGTACAACTCCTTCTCTTCCTCCATTTCTTCCTCAAAAGATGCTTGGTACTCGGCTAGGGTGACCACTCTCTTGTTTGGACATTCGGATGCAATATGTCCAAGGCCTTGGCACCTAAAGCCCCTCCTTGTCTCCTTTGGTTTTGTGGACATTTGAGGGGCTGTTTTGGGGACCGAAGGGGGAGGAGGTTTCGGGTTTGGAGGGTTAAAGGGCTTTGGCGTGGTGTATGAAGGCCTTTGAGGAGTGTAGGCACGATTTTGTGGTTTAAAGGCTTCACTCTTTCCCTTAATCTTCTTTTGTAGTTCCACCTTGTGAGCTAAAGAACTTAACTCATCAAGGGTGGTGTATGGGTGCAACTCCACTACATGGGCTATCTTCTCATCCAACCCACAAAGATGCCTCACCAAAGTTTGTTCCTCATCCTCTTTAAGGTCACATTTTATGATCAATTGCTCAAACTCCCTTGTATATTCCTCCACACTTAAAGACCCTTGTCTCAAATGGTGAAGTCTAGAAAAGTTGTCTTAAAGGTAGTGAGATGGAAGGAACTTCTCTTTGAGTTTTTCTTTCATTTTCCTCCAAGTTTTAATCTTCCCCTTCCCTTTGTTGGCCCTCTTAGATTAAACATTAGCCCACCAAGTAGAAGCATACTTTCTAAGTTTAAGGGCAACTAGTTTTACCTTCTTTTCATCCGGGATGTCCTTGTAGTCGAACACCCTCTCCATGGTTTGTAGCCAATCCAAGAACTCGTCTGGATCAAGCTTGCCTTCAAACTCGGGGATGTCAACTTTGAAGTCGTTGAATCCACCTCCTTGATGCCTTTCTTGTCTCCTTGATCCTCTACTAGCTCTTCCTTGTGACCCCAAAGGGTTGAAATCCGAATCACTTTCACCCGGGTCACTAGATTCACTTGGAATAGGTGAATCCCTCAAGTTGTCTCTCCTTTCCTTCATGAGCCTTTGAAGTTGAGTTTGCAAGTACTTGACTCTAGCTTCCATTTTGGCCTTTTCTCTTAAGGCTTGTTCGGCCACTTGCTCGGGTGTTTGGCTAGAAGACATGATATGTGGGCTTTGTGGGAGAGAAACACGAGATTTGGCTGAGAATGGGGTGGCACGGTCGTGCCGTGGGACACGGGCTTCCCGTGCCAAGTTACTGCCGTGACAAAAGTGCAAAAAAGAGGTGGCACGGTCGTGCCTTAAAGCACGGGTAGGCCATGCCACAATTCTGTCCCGTGCGGATAGAGAAAGGATGTTTTGTGGTTTGTGTTTGAGAAATGTGTTTGGGTGGAAGCTTGGCCAAGAGGGTAGCCTAAGCTCTGATACCAAGATGATGTATGTTAACCATGGGAATGTCGAAGATGAGAATGTATGATGGGGAAAATTGAAAACAAGGACAAGAAAAAAAAACCGAAAAGAACAATGAGCTCACCCGGTCTTGATGGATAGTGTGCAACTCTCTTGTCTAAGATAAGCCAAAGGCGCCACTTAGAGGAGAAGTTGGGCTATTCCTTCTTCACTTAGGGATACAGAATATCACCACCATAAGCAAGAGAAAGGAACCTAGAAGATCACCACTTGAACTAGCCAATTCAAGCTAAAGCAACTAGGAGTTTCAATGGAGAGTAAAACACTCCGATTTCATTGCATGATATTCAAAGCTGCCTTCTTACATTCCTAAAGGTCCCTTATATAGGAGGGAGCCTCAAAATTCAGATTACATGGGTTACAATGCAAGCCAAACGGATCAAGACAAAAGGGAAGCACAAATAGCAAGAAAAGTACAAAAGGTGATGTTGACAGTTGCTATCCAGTTTTCCAGATTGCAGGGTCAACTTTCAGCAACTGTATCTTCGTCCTTACTTACCCAAATTGGCTTCAACATACCTTATTAGAAATCTTAGAAAGTGTTCCTTCATATGACTACTTTTGGAGCTCATTTGGTGCAGCCGTTCAGGAGATATAAACAGAACAAGTGAGATGGTGCAGCTGACTTCCCAAAAGCAGCTTTAGAAGTTTCCTTGCTTTTAGCCTCCTTGGGACACGTTTGACTCTGGTTTCTTTCCCCACCCTTTTAGCCAATTCAAAAAAGGATCTAGGGGTTAAAATTCCAGGTTGTTAGGGTTACTTTAGGTTGGTGAAAATGGGCTCCCAAAACCGGACAAAATCTGACCTGGAAAACAGTTTTGGACAGTTTGGCTTTAACAAAGGGTTTGGATGGGCAAATGACATCCAAATGGTCTGAAACTTGATTTATTGGGCAGCTAACTCTCCAATCTTTCCAGACATACCAAAAGTTTGGCTTTAAAGCCTCAGGTCATCAGGTCACCAAGGTCAGAAAATCGGGCCATGTGCGGGATGAGCCCGGCAGAATGCAAGTGATTGTGTCTTGAGTGATTTCTAATCCTTGGAAAGCCTTTGTGACCTCTTGAGCTATAAGAACCCCTTGGGGCTGATCCCCATCACCTTTAGGCACGGGTAGGCCGTGCCACTTTTCTGGTTTGTGACACCATGTTTCTTACTTTTGCACGGTTGAGTATGGTTTGAGGTTTGTGATGGAAGCTAGACTATTAGAGGTAGTCTAAGCCTTGATTAAGCATGGGGATGGATATGTGAGTGGCTTGTAAATGAGAAAGGGTGGGAGAGAAGCAAAGTTAAGATTCACTAACTCCAAATTAAAGCTAGCAAACTCACTTTAACTCTCTTTGAATCCTTGAGTATAAACACCAAATGAGATAGAGCTAAACTTGAAGAATGGATACAGAAACGCCACCAAACTCAAGTTTAGAGTCTTTAACCTTGGATTAAGATACAGAAACACCACTTAATTCAAGATTAAAACCTACTTGATCACCACCTTAATTGACTAGATTAAGGATAAGCAAGTTGGAATTTGTTTGCACTAAGGCATGAAAGCACAAAGCTCTCAAAGAGGTTTTTAACTCAAATCTCACTGGTTTTTGCCTTGGCTGTGTGTCCTCTAAATAGGCAGCAAAATAACCAAGCTAAGTAAGCTCTTACACAAGTACCTCTAGCTTTCCTTCCTAGGTAGGAAAGGTATTAGGCCTAATTACCCCCGGTTATGCTAACCGGTTTTGTTAATCTTCCTTAATGCTAAACAAAGTGTATTAATCTAACTAGGAAAGCAAGACAAATGACTAATACAACTTGATTAATTTGGCCTTAAACATAATCAGCTTCAAAAGGCAGCAAGTAGCCATGTGCAAGCCGAAAAGTGGCCATCCCCTTTACGGCTATGATGTATATGAGGGTGGCAAGTGAACCAAATCAAACTCCAACTCAAAATAAGCCAAATTGGGAAGAGAAATGAAAGATGGATGAGATGGATGAAGAATTTCACTACACAAGAAAAAGGAAGAGAACAAGATCTTGTAATTGAGATAATCCTTCACGGAGCCACTCAATGACTTGACCTTGGGCTAATTCTCTTGTCTTAACCAAGGAATCACTCCAATTGGAAAAGGAAGAGAACCTAGAACACCACTTGAATTTGCGACAATTCAAGATATAGAACTAGGAATTTAGTTGCACTTTTGAGAAACACACTCAAAGTACTTGTATTGCTTTGGAAATTTCTTACAATGCTGAATGATTAGCTTCACATGCCCCTCCCCTTTTATAGACTCAGCAAAAGACAATCAAAAGACTCAAATACCTCCTAACAATTAAAAACTAGCTAATGAAAAGTCTAAGAAAAATGAAAAGACACATCATAAAAGGGGGTGGGGGAGGTTACAAGGAATATTCTAGGATTTTTGCAGCTGATTACATCAATCTAGAAGCATCTAAAACGTGCACACTATCAGCCACACAAATATATGTAACCTAAGACTCTTCATATTCCCAGCATTAATCCTTGCAACTGCCTCAACTTCAACAGAGCATAACTTTCAGAATACTCGGCCAAATCACGCGTTCTTGGGCTTGTTAGAAAGCCCTGGAAGTCTATTTTCCAGAATGGGCTCATTTACTCAATTTGGATAAGCGGTCTGAAAGTTATAGCCCAAACAATGCACCTATCTCAGACTGGACTGGATCAGCACAACGTATCTTTGAGTGATATTTTGCCCAATCAAATGATGTCCAAATTAAATAAAATTGGGCGTATTTTAAAGCTGACATCTTAAGCTTCAAAACCATGTGGAGCCTCAAGTTGTGGGTCCACGTTAGGTAGGCCAAAAGTGCACACAAAAAATCGGGTTCCGCAGGGATGAATTCAGCGCCAAATTTCTAGCAAAGCTTAACCTCTTTTTGACCTCTTCATAGTGTCGTGAGTCCTTGAACTCACTTAATAAGACCAAATAAGCACACTTCCAAGCATGATCTTCTTTGACCCTTTTCTTCTTTGAAATTGGTCTTGAATAAAATGATGCATATGGAAATATGCATCATACTCCCCGGGTTGTTTTGAGTTTGTCCTCAAACTCAAAGGGTTGGCAAGCTTCTCATGAAGGGAGGCATGCTTATGAAATGGGAGCTGTTGTAGGAAGTGGTCAAAGGGCATCACCTCTTTGTTGCTAATGATCGCCGTGGGAAGGAAGGTAAGGGGAAAAAGAAGGGGAGAAATATAGTTAAGGGAAATAAGAGAAAGCCAAGGAAGGCAAGAAAGGCTAGTACCAGCTGGTAACTTTCAAGTAACTTTCAGAATTGTTAATAAGAATGTAGTCTGTGGCAAAATATCGAGAAATTGCATCTGCTGTAACGCCTATTGATGGTGAAGTTCTTTTTACCTTTTTCCCTACACTGTATTTTTGTCATTTTAAGACTAATCATTCGTAGTTCTCTTACAGCTATGAAATTAATTGCTTGAAGCCAGGTAAACTTGGACTGGATGCTTGGGGTATCATGCTGTAAGTAATCCTTTTGTGCAGCCTGACTTTATTTTCTACCCCTTCCCTCTATTAGAATGTTTTGTAACCTCTATTTTTGGCCTTTCAATGTGAATGAATCAATTGAGGAGTGAGAAACTTAGCTGATGTTTACTGAGGTCAGTTCTGTTTACCCTCTTAATAAGTGACATTATTGTGAATTGTGATGGACTATGGACTCTAACAGGCTAAGAAAATTGCTTTAGAAAAAGGGAGGACCTTTTGTCATGCTGTATGTATTTCATAATGTTCATGCCATGAAAAATAATCTAGTTGAAGACAGTGACGGATATAGACATTTGGAACAGCGTTGTCCATCTATTGACATCATGATTAGTATACACTATTCAAAAAAAGAAATCATATAATATATACTATAGTAGTCTACTTTATATAAAGTACCAATATTTCGTCTTGTATTTTTTTATTAACATTCTGTTTCGTACTTCTACATTGGCGGAAGTTTATATGCAATAATAATATACACAACTTTTTTACTGAAAGAAAAATGATATGATACATAAATTGTGTGAAAATCATAAAATGTTCCAATTACCTACCATTTACTAAAGTCACTGGTTACGTAACAAGTCATCAACATCAAATAATAAAACCCGATAAAATCAATATTAAGCAATGAAGTGAACATATTGAGACATGAAATAAAACTACAAATAACTCAGTAAACTTTTTTTAGTATATTTAATTTTGTTTTATTTTTCTATCAAATTCTAACATCATCATAGCTATAGTTTTTATATTTTAAAAAAATTAAACATACCACTATGTGGCCTGTGTATAATAAGAAGGTGTCCATAATGTTTTAGGCCTATTTTACGAGTATTCATATATACTAAGTTGCCTCTTTCAAAATAACATAGTAGAACCTTTTTTTTTTAGGTAGGGGTGTCCATGGACACCCCACCCCATCAAATAGATCCCCCCATGGTTGAAGAAAAGGCCTCTATTTGTATCTGATTTTTGAGAGAAAGATGGAGGTTGTGTGGATATTCTAATTGTCGACAAATTGTTTTTATAAGATCATTGATACTGCCACCTTTCAGTTGCCTAAGCCACTCTCCCACGGTTAGAAGAGGGGGGCAAGGGGGCAGGGGCATATGTACTAGTTAACTGACACAAAGTTCTCTCTTATGTGAATGTTTGCCTTTTCAATGGATGCTTTTAGCAGGCCATTGAATTCACTTCTGAAGGAATTAATACGACGAATTAGGCGTAAATGAAGTTACCATAATCCTGTAGTGGAAAATGATTGAACCTTGGCTTGAATCACTGGTCGTGGAAGGGACTTACAATATGAAGAACCTTTACAATCGCACAATCTAAGAGCGCTAAGGGTTTGTGTAGAACCTTTCTTCAGAGAACTCTCAATGTTTCTCTCTGACACTCTTTCTCGTAGACTAAACCCCGCTTTTATATCAGAAGGACAGTCAACGAACTAGGGTTTCTGAGGAACTTAAGCTGTCGACTTATTGGGCTTGCACCCTTTATGGGTATATCATGCGCTAAGTCGAATAACTTCTGATCCCCCTCTTGCCTCCCTCTGTGTATCATGGAACTTTGGATGTGTAACACTTGCTTAATGCTTTTCTTGTTATTGTGCTATTGGCATCGCATTTGCTTGTAATATGAAAGCACTATTAGCCCTGGAGATCATGGTTAAGTTGTTATTGATCTTCAAAATTGTAACCATGAAGGATTAAATTAGAAATGTCTGAGATCTAGTTCCAACAAGAGTTGCCATGAATTATGCCCATTCAAGTTTGCACATAGGGATTCTTAGTTCCAAGCTATGGCTCACTAGCATATATTTTTTTAATAAGGAAATGCTTGTACATAGTCCAATCTTGTTATATGATATTCTCTTGTGTGGTTGTACTGGAAATGTAATGGTTAAACATTTCATAGTAACGTATTGTTAACATAGCAGGTCCCCACTCCTATCTTTAAAAGACCGATGATTTAAGGTTTTGGGTGAAACATGAAAGAAATGTGTGGATTGTTAATTATAGAGTTTTATGGTAGACAAGTTAAGTAGGGATAGAGATTGATTGGTAACTGGGGAGGTACTAAAGAAGGTTAAGATGAACACGTACTGCATGGATTGTCACTGCTTTAGAAAAATGATATTTTTCTAGATGGCTGAAGATTTTAATGTTAACATCCTTTGTATTAAGGGAATACAATATGTTGTCCCACAACACTTGAAATTTTAATTACTATTGTTATTGTTGTTGTTATTATAATGGTATGACTATTCTAAGCTTAAAGAATGCAAATGCACAATCTGTATACGCATATGTGTGCATGCTTGGGTGTTGTTTCTTACTTTATTCCACTAGGATATTTTATGTTGACTAGTTAAAACAAATTTTAGCTGCAAAATCCCCTGATAACTCTCAAAAAAGGGTTGGCACCTATTTCACGACCAATGTTTTTGAATTATGGCTTACTTAGATGCTTATTCTTGAGCTGCTCAATGTTTTTCTTTTTTAAATAGGTAACTGCACCATGAAGAATGCTTTTTATTTGGATAAATGGCTTTGTGGATACTGTACAACCGTCTTGGAAGAACCAAAGTTTTCTGGGTGGCTGAAAATTGTAATGTTAGCATCTTTTTATGATAGTAATACATATAATGCCGGTAATTTTGAAACTTTTGTCATATTTTTTTGACCATCCATGAATTCTTATCATGTGTCCTTTATATGTTACTAAGTATGACATAAATATTTAACATCCTTCAATATACACGCATGTATGTACGACTACATGCGTGTGTCTCTTGTTACGTAGTTTGTTCTATTATGAAATTTTATAAGGTTGAGAGCACAAGTAGTGAGGGTGGGTTTGGAATGTCTCAAGGTTGGTGCTAAAAAGAAGAGGGAGCTCTTTCTTTTAAAAAACTAAGAGAGAGAGAGAGAGAGAGAGACAGAGAGAGAGAGAGAGAGAGAGAGAGAGAGAGAGAGAGAGAAGAGAAGAGAAGAGAAGAGAAGAGAAAAAAGTGTCCTCATCTATTTTGCTGGGTTCCCAATGAAAGTAAGTCATTTCCCCCATTTCTTTCCTTCTACTTGTCTCTTTCAAGTGTTTTTTTTGGGTCCTTTTAATTTTCATTGGGGTAGATACAACCTAATGAATTTCACAGTGATATATTCTTGTTTTGTGCAGGTGAAATACGGACACGAGTGGAGAGGTTAAACTTGAGTAAATAAAAGTGTTTTGATGCTTTTGGATGATAACATGTGGCCTTTTGTGTTGAGGATCTAAAATGTTAAAACTTAAAACCTATTGGTAGTTTTTGTAAATGTTTGACACCCTGGTCTAACACCCAACATCACTTGATTTGGCTCCCTATCTTTCAATATGCTAAAAGGGAGCTTTAGCGTAACTGACTGGTGTCTTAAGCTGTTCCTGGGTGTGTTGTGTTGCTTAGTTTAAGCACTCTATGACTTGGCCAACCCTTCATTGAAAACTCTTGAATGTGTGTTATACTAGTATCTGTTGGACAATATTAAAGATGTATATAAGATAGGAGTTGTAGAAATGGGCGTTCTGCATTATTACTTAATGCCTTTTTTTGGGCTTGATTTGCTTGAAACAAATGAGCCCTCATTGAGGGTATTTATACTAGACCTGAAAAAACTGATCCAAAACCCGAAACACAAACTGAACGACACATACCCATACCCGACCCGACATATGAAATAAGCTCACCCGAAAGTGGACCCGAAACCTGGGTTGACCCGAACCGAACCATACCCTACCTAAAATTTTTTATAAAGTTGCTTATTTTTACATGACAAGTGTATTGAATCAAAAATCAGTTGACCAGAGGTACCCGAACCGAAGTTCACCTGATCCAAACCAAACCAGTCCGAAATGTCACTTGACCCGAAATATGACTGACCCGAACTCAACCTAACATGTACCCGAGCCAAATGACCTATTTACCAAGTATAATTTATATCCATCCACCTCCTCAATAGGCAATGAAGAATGATTTGACCATACGGCTGTTATTAAGGTTCTATAACGTTCCATCCTAATATCTTCATAAATATATATATATAATATAATATATATATATATAGATATATATATATATATATATATATATATATATATAATATTACAAGTATCTAGGGTATTCTTCCTAGAATTATCTAGAAATTCTAAATATTTACAAATTTAAGATCATTCTAGATAATGTTTCTATAAAGTTCTAGAAGACTCCAAAGTAATCCAGAAGTTTCTATGACTATTACAATGGTCATGAAATATTCTGGAAGGCTCTGGAACATTCCATATGGTTTCACGATAATCTTCTAGATGTTGGAATACTTTAGAAGGTTCTAGAATCTTAACTTGTCACATCAAGATGTTTCTAAATTATTAATTTCTAACACTTCCCTTTAGTCTAGAAATATCTTGAACTCCGAATCTGTATTGCTCTTGTAGACTGTGATCATCTTAACCATGTCTTGAAGCATTGTTGCTCAGTGTCGCAGCATACCATAGATGTTTAGAATAATCATGATCCTGAAGATTGTATGTGCATGGGATGACTTCCAATCTTGCCACTTTTTCTTCATCTTCATATGCCCTCAAACATACTTATCATACTTTGCTTGTTTTATTTTTGTTGCATCGAAAAATTTCTCCATATATACCAAGTCCTCTTTGATAGGATATTTTCATCTTTTGTTGCTTGGCTTGAACTTACTTAGCTGGATTGAGAAGATACCCTATATTAATCCATTCATCAACTAAGACTTGGACCTCTTATTGAGTCTTCACTTCCAAGATTTCCTATGTCTCTTGATCTATTTCTTTATGTGTTATAATGAAACCGGTTTGTGACTTGTTGAGCTCTTTCTCATTTGCTGAAATGTCCTCTTCAAGTGGGTGTAAAAGTTTAAGATCATCTTTAAAAACGTTTTTTTCAACTAGGGGAGATGCCTTTTGTATATCCGTGGGTGAATGTTGAATATCTTCTTGAATTGATGTATATTCTAACGGTTGTTGATGATATGATTATCTTCTTCATCACTTGAAATGACAACTTGGATGTTTTCTAATTTCTCAATATGCTCTAATTTTTGAGTACTCATAGCGATGTCAGTTGACTCACTTGTTTCATCTTGACATGGTATGTTAGATACACTCATTCCTTGGGTGTTTTCATAATTGAAATCATTTTCATTCAGACACTGGTTGTCTTCCCTGCCTTGATTAATAGGTCCCATCTATAACTTCATGCACTCCGCGAGTCAAATCTTTTACTTCTTCCCTACTGATAATATACCAGAATTCATCATTCAACTTTCTATGTTTGTACGTGGAACATACCTTCTTTAATTCTTCCCAAGTCTCGCGTGGGGACTTTAAGTATCTAACATGCTTCCACACATAATAGATTTTGGGCAGACCATGGACATATAAAACATCTTGAATGTATTTGGTTAAGCTATTTTTAGCTTTCACGATGGTAGTCCTTTTGCCAGCTACCTCATGTGTTCTCCCATCCGCAAGAGTGATATTTAATTTTATACTTTCATCCACTCAGACGAAGGAATTTTTATCTCCTGTCATGTGGTTTGAACAACCATTGCCAACATACCACAAATCTTATGACTCTTGCTGAGCATTTAGGTAAGAGTAGAAGACATTGTCAAAGTTACCTTCTTCAGTGAAGTTGGTCATGTCTCGTTGTCGGTTTCAACGATCTCGTATGTGATGTGTATGCCATGTGCATCCTCTGCACTTATACTTGTAATGATTTGTGTTATGGTTGCTTATTTTGCATCTTCTACAAGATGGGTCTACTTTTTCATTCTCACGACTTCCTCGAGTTTATAACTTCCTCTCCCCCGCCATGATTATTTGATTTTCGTTTCCTAGGGAACTTCTTTTGTGTCCATTCTCATTTTTATGTTCTCCAATGTAGAAGAACTTTATTCCGGTCTAGTATGTAAATCTACACAATCTCTCTTCTGTACATGAAGAGACCCCATTAATTCAGTTATTGTCAGCCCATATAGGTCTTTAGATTCTTCTATTGCAGCCACTATATGATCAAATTTCAGAAGAAAACTTCTAAGCACCTTTTATATGACCTTTTTATCTTCTATTGTATCTCTAAATATTTTTATGCTATTGACTATTTTGGTGACATGCTTGAAAAATACTTCAATAGTTTCATCTTTCTTGATCGATAAATTGTCAGATTCTTTTCAAAGGGTTTGGAGTTTGAAGATATTACCTTATTGGTGCCATGATGGGCTTCCTTTAAAATGTGCCAAGCCTTCTTGGCTGTTGTGGCAGCCATGATTTGCGGAAAGATAGTTGGAGTAATTGTTGGTTGGATGAATGCATGGGCTGCAACATTCTTCTTCATATTTTCTTGATACTGCATGTCCTTTATTTCATCCCATAATGGCTCTTCTTCACCATCTTTTTCCTTCTCTCTTCCATCCTTCTTCTCATAATCCTTAGGGGGTTGTTCATATCCATTCTCTACTATATTCCATAAGACGTGAGCCCTGAAAAGGTTCTCATTTGAATACTCCATATTTGATAACTATGCCCATTAAATATAGGTAGCCTCAAATTTGATACATAGCTAAAGGTTGAGGTTGAAGGAAGGAAGGAGGTCATGAGATTTGAGGATGCTAGGTTTTGAGAGATGCAATATGTCTTGTGGATGGATGATTAATATTTATTTGAAGGTGGAATTTAGAGAAGGACTTAGGTTAAAGTGGCTCGGATAACACTGTTGGAATTTAATTTTGCATGGTGGCTCTGATACCACCATTGGAGAATGCTGAAGATATATAGAACATAAAAGTTGTAGGAATGGATGCTTTGTATTACTTAAAGCGCGTGTTCTTTTTTGCTTGATTTCATTGATACAAATGAGCCTTTCTTGAGGGTTTTATAGTCACCAACCTCCTCAATCGATGATGAAAGTTGATTTCATTCTATGATTGTTATTAAGCTTCTATAACCTTACATTCTAATGTCTTTCTAAATATCTAGTTATTATATTATAAGTATCTAGGATATTTTTTTCTAGAATTGTCTAGATGTTCTATATATTTACAAATGCAGGTATTATGGATCATTCTAGAGAATATTTATAGAAAGTTCTAGAAGGATCTAGAAAACTCTAGAGTAACTCGGAAGCTTCTATGACTATCGCGATGTTCCTGGAATATTCTGAAAGGTTTTAAAATATTCATAAGTTCTAGAAGATGCTGGAATGCTTTAGTAGATTCTAGAACCTTAACCTATGATATCAAGATGTTTCTAGATTATCAGTTTCTAATAATATCCAAACAGCAATAGAAATGTGTTATGTCATATTAAGAGATGATCGAACCTCTGTATTTTTTCAGTGATTTCCCATGCCAAATTCAGAAGAGTTATTATTGGAACAAATATTAAATAAGTATCACCATCGGTGAGTACCGCTTTGAAACCTAGGGATCTCGTACCTTTGATTTATCCAAACATAAAAAGACTCAAAAAGTGCAGCATCTAGTGTATGTGTGGGTGTGTGGGGGTGTGTGTGTAGGGGGGTGTGTGTTAGAGAGAGAGAGAGAGAGAGAGAGAGAGAGAGAGAGAGAGAGAACAAAAAAGAAGTCGTTCAACATTTATGCTACACACAACTATTTGTTCAATGGACTAATATAGTAGAGTGGGCACTCAGGACTATAGTTTTGCGATGCTCATAAGAATAGAGAACTCAAAACATTTTCTTGATTGCATATGTATATACATACACACATGCGCATGCACACACGCGCACACACACATACATACACACATACATACATACATATGTACATACATACATACGTATATACATATGCACATACATATATACATATATGTTTCCGAAATAACTCGAGGATGAAGTTGCGAAGAACAGACTTACATGATGGCCATTATCCGGGATTTCTATTTTCCGCCTTTGAAAGGGGATAATCTTATCGAAAGACGAGAAACCTTGATTCTAACGTGGGTAATGTTAGTGTCTAGATCCCTGTGCTCTCCATCGATTATCTTTCTCAGGTGCATATTTATAGGATACTATGCAGAAGGCCTGATCGGTAATTTTTCTAGAATTTCCTCTTTCATGGGCCTAGATTGGTCTGGGCCTTGTTGAGTAGAGTGCCCATGAGAGGACTCTGTTCTTATGGGCTTTATGGTTGGGCCGATAATGTGCTAATGTTAGCACACATTAGTAGGGTTTTTTCTTAATTATTTAACCCCTTCACATTATACTCGTGCGGTTTTCATAAAACCAGGGCGGGTAGAATGTGCAGTAAGTAAACTCGTACTACTCTAGTACAATGTGGAAGGATCGAGGTCTACTACAGTTTTACCACGCAGGTTACGTGAACATCGAGGTCATTTGTTGCCGCTTTTTCCATTAGTGGGACTCCCATGAAGGGTTCCTTTTTACTATTGTATAAAAGGTGGAAGTATGGGGTTACCTTCCTTTGCTAGGACCTTCACTAGGCTATTACGTACTGAGTCATACGGCTCCCCACCTAACACTTATGAGATGGCTTGCCACATTTGGGAAGCCTTCCATTGGAGTAAGTTGGATGAGACTGTTCCACCTCCTCCCCATAATCCATTGCCCACGGGCTTCCAGCATCTGTGCGCTAACTTCATCAAGGAAGATGTCAAAGTGGTTGCCTAGGAGGTAGATATGTCGAAGATAGTGCAAGCAACGTTCTATGTCATGACTACAGCCTATGCGAAGGAGCTGGGTGTGCTGCCTAAAATTGTGGGCATCGTCATAGAAGAGGCGTTACATGAGCTACATTGGTTTTCTTTCAAGGTTTGGGTTGTCATTCGCATGGACGAATTGTTATCTGCTGGCTAAAGGGCTCTCGCAGCTGCGGCTGCAGCTGCTCCTATGCTAACCCTATTCCGGAGGAGAGAAGGGCTCGAACAGCACTCCCCTAATGCCCAGTGGAGGCAGGAATTGAGCACGCTCTGGCCGACAACCCTTTCTTCTTCCTCTTCTTCTTCTTCTTCTTCTTCTCTCTCTCTCTCTCTTTTTTTTTTTTTTTATGTATATCGATGCGAAAAATAATGAATGAGGTTGTTAGCAAACAGAGGCCCTTCTTATTAATTTCTCTCTATTTTCCCTGTTCGTACTTTATGATTGCTTCCCCCAATGTCAACTACTAACTGATCAAGTCTTCATGAGCACTGAGTGCCCTTTCCTAATGACCTAAGGTATAAAATCGGGTGGAGCTAGAGGGAGATCCCCTCAATTTACCTAATTCCTCTCCAGCTCAGCTACCCTCTATACTTGCAACCTTGGTATTTCCTTGCTCCCTTAATACAAAGGAGATGGCGGCACACATTTGGGAGACATTCATCTAGCAGAGGAGGGGCAGCATTGCTCCCCAGCACCCGTGACCGATAGACTTTCAAATCATCTGCTCGGACATTGTTAAGGAGGGCGCCGATGAGGCCGCTTGGGACTTTGAGATCCCTAAAATTGTTCATGCAACCTTCTGCGCTATGACTGTAGGCCATGCACTTGAGTGAGGGACCCTTCTTCATATCATGGCCGAGACCCTGAAGAACGCCCTTGTCGATATGGGTTGCTACCTACCCACCAGCGTCCGAAGAGTGTGACAAATAGGGCAGAGACCTCCACTGCCGCGGGTGCAGCGACGACCTCTGCTGAGAGCATCAACTCAAGCGATAACCCAATAGTGTTAGGCAAGGAGGATCGATTAACTTATCATTAGTGTAGCCTTGCCCACTCGCCCTTTCTTGTTGTTCAGGCGTTGTTGCGTCTAAAGTTGATATTAAATACTTCGATCTTTCTACTGTGTTTTCCAACTTGTCACTTAGTTATTTTGTTTAAAACCTTCTTGTATAAAGATTCTCTTACTAATACCCTTAGATCAGCCAGGGGCTGTGCCTCCCTAGCCCGAACCCCTAGAGGGGATAAAGGCATAGTGAACGGTAAGGAACTGTACTTATCTTGCCTTAACCCCCGGACGGACTAACGACACAACGGAAAGCCGAGGGCTTTGCTTAATGGGTTTTAGAGGGGCTAAGAGCATAGTGAACAGCCAAGAGACGTGCTTATCAGGCCCTAGCCCCTCGTGGCACTAAAGGCATAGTCGACGGTCGAGGGTCGTGCTTACCAGGCTTCAGTCCTGAGAAGGGCTTAGAGCATAGCAAATGACCGAAGGCCTTGCTTATTAGGCCTTAGTTCCTAGTAGGGCTAAAGGCATACCGGACGGGCGAGGGTTATGCTTGTCAGGCCTCAGCCCTGAGAGGAGCAAGAGCATATCGGATGACCGAGGGCCTTGCTTATCGGGCCTAAGCCTCCAGAAGGGCTAGAGGCATTGCGGACAGCCGAGGGTCGTGCTTATGAAGCTTTGGCCCCTAGAGGGGCTAAAGGCATAACGAACAGCTGTGGGCCATGCTTATCACGCCCTAGCCCCTAGATGGGCTAAAAGCTAGTGGATGGCTAAGGGACGTGCTATCAGACCTTAGCCCCTAGGGGTAGGGATGATCGAAACCAATTAACCGAAAATTTGATTAACCGAAAAAGGGTTAACTGGAAAGTTCGTTCGCAAAAATTTTAAACCGAAAATGAAACCGAAACTTTCGGTTAATCAAAATTGGTTGACCAGATTTTTCGGTTTGGCAAAAATGTGAACCGTAATTGAATCGAAAAACTCGGTTACCAGATTTTCAGTTCAGTTAACTAGATTTTCGGTTCAATTACCTGTTAACCGTTAAATTGTTAATTTCAATTTTCACTTCTTTTTTTAATTAATTCAAGCATTTGAGGCACCAAATATTAATTTACACATTATTATGTATTTAGTCTTATCTTTTAATAATTATAAAATCCGCACTTGACCAACATAAAATTTACTTTTTTTAATAAAAGTTTAAGTTTTGGTTGCGATTAAAGGAATCTCACATGGCCAAACCGAAACCAAAATTGAAACTGTAAAGTTTTTCGGTTCAGTTAACCAAGCTGAATTTTTTAGAAAAGTCAAACCGATTAACGGGTTTTTTGGTGTGATTTTTCGATTTTTCGGTTCGATTTTTAAATTTTGGCTTTTTGCTCACCCTTACCCAGGGGACCATAGATAAAGCAAATGGCCAAGGGCCGTGCCCATCAGTCCTTAGACCGTACAAGGGCTAAAGTGTGGTGAAAACTTGAAGGTCGCATTCATGAGGGATTTGCCAGGTGGTGCCCCTGCTTGGTCCTTTTTATTTGCCACGTATCACTTGTTCACAATACATCTCGAGGATCGAGTTGAGCTGTTCAGCTTCCTCCACCTCTATATATGGTGAAGTTGGGTAACTCATTTGTGTTCCTCCCTTTGCAGTTGCTAGACAGAGAAAAGGCTTCCTAGAGAGAGAAACTCTGCCCCAGTGTAAACCCTCTCCAGGTCTTCAAAACTTCAACTTTCAGGTACGCACGTCTTACCCTTGTATTTAGTCCTTCTACATTATAATCAGGATGTCATCCTCCACTTCCTCCTCATACGGTCCTTCTCGGGAGAAACCCTGTGGTCTACTCGAGGGAAGGCGCAGCCCTATTTTTCCAAACCTTCAGGCCAAAATCAACGATCAGATTATAATTGCTTTTCCCCCTAAAAACAAAATTTCGAGAGCCTAGGTCTATGCCTTATACCCTATCGATCTACGAGAGGCCTAACCGCTTGTGGTCCAACTATGAGCGATTCTCCACCCCAAGTGTTTTAAGAAGAGGAGGAGATGGCATATCCGTGGGGAATAAGCATTTTCGTTAACCGTATGCATTATTTCCAGGAACGCAGACTGGCATGAACTAAGACAACAATGTGACCAAAGACCATTGAGTAGCTCATAGCTAAGGGCTTGACTAAAGGTATGTCCACCTCTTCATCTTCGTCTTTCCCTTCTAGGGAAATGAGTAGGACATCAGTCCGAGAGTCCATGGTTTGGATAGCTTTGACTCGAACATGACCAATTTGAGCGGCAGTAGCCCCTTAGAAGTTACGGCAGCAGGGAACACCTTCCTTGATGCCCCTACACATTCCGACCCACTGGAGGCCCAAGTTTGCACTTCCCAAGCCCGAGGGCGATGGCCAAACTCGACCGCAAAGAACTGGAGAGGCATTACCTCTTTCCCCTTGACCATAAAATCGTCCTCCCTGAGCCGGACGCCACCGTGAAGGCGCTGCCCCCCATCTGCGTCGTTTTGTACTGTGCAGCATTTAATTATGGCTTGTGCTTTCCTTTGCACAATGTGGTCCAGGATATTTTCAAGGGGTAACAGCTGACCATTATGCAGATCGTGCCTACCTCCTAGCACGAAATTTGTTCATTCATCGCGACCTGCGAATTACGTAATTTAGAACGTACGGCCCATACGTTCGCTCAAGCGCACATCGTGCAGAAAGCCCCCAGTGAGTGCGAGGAAGCCGACTCATTTAGCTTCAATAATAAGAAAGGGTTTATATCTGCAGTATAGAGGAAGTAAAAACTGAAAATTGAAACTATGACTTCTTATTTGTCAAGCAACGTGGAGGATGGGGGAAGCCCCCTTAATGGAATGATAGTGAGCGGGTTCGCACTCCCTTTGGTGTTCCTGAGGTGGCTGCAGCACCCTACTTTCAGTACACTGTGAGAAAGGATGACCGCCTATGGCCAATCCCTTTGTTCATGTCTAGGGTCATAGAAAAATAGCAGGGGAAATAGTCGGAGCATTGAAGGGTGAAAACAAGTGACACAGAGCCTGCTCAACTTGTACCTCGAGTTGTCCTATCTTCGAAACAATTTCTTCTTGCCGGCCACTGGGCTCCTCATCATGTTGAACTACTCTAAGGGTATCATCAATCTCCCTTTTGTCCTTAGCACCCTGCTGGACTGACCTGACTTTTGTTTCTTTTTGCAGGGGAGGCCTGCACCCAACTAACCCGATCGAAGTCTGGAGACGCTACTCTAGAGGAAGTATATACAGGCTAGGCCTGGGAAAGGGGCAAGGAAAGACAACACTGCATTGAGGCTCATACAACTAAGGTTAGGCCATTCTTCTGGGTCTATCCTTTCAGCGTTTTCCCTTATATATGTTCTAAATATTGCCTGGGGTTCCATTTGTAGGTTCAATTGTCCATTCGCTCTAACCAGTCTCCCACCTGCCATGCCTTTACCCCTAACTCTGCCGCGTAAGTACGTGAGATCGAGTGAGCACGCGATTGATTTCAAATCAGTCGAGAAAGGAGATTAAATCAAGGGGTCTGCCCCTAAAGAGGTCATGCGCATGCATCCCTCAGTAAGGCAGGCAGGCTCTGAAGGCCACCTTGATCCCTCATCACGAAACAGTTAATAGGGAAGCTGCCACATGACAAGGGACCAAGTATGCTGACGTATTCTGCTTGCTTTACTAGGCCGATCTCTTATCAGCAGGCCGAACCGTGTGTAAATTCTGAGCTAGTCGAGAAGCTAGTTCGCTCATGGGACCTAGCTCCTTCTGCCGCCCCAAACGCTCAATTAGTCAACGACGAACAGATGGGCGTTACTGAGCTAATGCTTTTTATTGAACCTAACGTCTTGTTACTCACATTTTCAGTTAGCTAATTTGGGTTTGCTACACGTCTTCACACGAAACTGAAGGCCATAAGAACCGCAACAGCTGTGGCCGGGCTTGAGGAGTAGGTGAAAGTTCTTAAAGAAGATAAAGCCATAGCTGAGGCCTCCTCAGCTAAGTACCGAGGCAAATATAAGGACCTTGAGAAAGAGGAGAGGGGCTGGGAGAAGATTGAGAAGAAGCTCCACTAATGAGTTACTAGCCTTAAGGCCGAGTTCTCCGAGATAAGGTTAACCACTCAACAGAAGGTCAAGCAGGCCGAGCACAAGGGTCACTGCCAGGGCATGGAGGAGCATACTACCTTCTTCCGAGAGCTTCTCGAAATGTGCTCGCCTTATTTTGAAACTCAGTGAGGATATTTTGTTGCATGGTTGCGAAATCTTGAGGATCGACTTTGTGCACAATGGGCTTTAATATATGTAATTAGTTAAAAAATTTATTTTGTTGCTATTATTTTTTGGAGGCAAATTTTTTTTGGGGGCAATTTTTTTTTTGGAAGGCAAATTTTTTTCCATCGGAAATTCCGATGGAAAATAATTTGCCGCCAAAATATGCAAAAATATGAAAAAGCATCTGACGGGCCTACCGTCAGTAGTTGTCTGTTGGAAAATTCATCGGAACCCGTCGGAGTCCGTCGGGTTATAATCTCCGACGAGCGCTTTCCCAACAGGCCTCTTTCCGTCGGAATTTCTGTCGGAGATTGAATTTTTCATCAGAAATTTCAAAAATTTCTGTCAGAAAAATTCCGTCGCAAATTCGATGCATTTTTGTAGTAGTAACTTTTAGCAACTGTGCAATCTTCAATTTCGCCTTTTCTACCATCCACAGTGCTCATTTTCACATTTAAAATCAGAATTCACACAAAACTATAAGATTCTAACTTGCTAATATAGTAGTAGTAACTTTAGCAAATGATAATAGCAAATTCTTTAATGAAAGCACCAAAGCAAATCAACACCAAAACGTGTGAGAAGTTTCAGCCAGCAACACCAAAGAGAAATGGAAGAACAGAATGTGCCCAATGGTCATACTGCAGCATGATCACATAACTGCCACACCCCTCTTGCTTTTTGCATCCAAGTACCCATTGGTAACAAAATTTTAAAAAAAAAATAGGACGCATGGAAGTAAATTTAGGGGGAAAAAAAAGGCTGATGTGGCATTTACACATAGTGCTGACATGGCCCAGGAGCATAAACTCCCGGGTGTATATAATAATTTGCATCAATATGTCTGATACCGATATAATCTAATATTCCCAATCAAACCAGAGGCATAATAAATAAAGTAGATCACAAACCAATAATCATGCCATCCTACAAGGTTTAACATGTTCCATACAATATAACGTTACCAATCAAACCATAGGAATTGAATAATCAATAAGCTAAATTACTTTATCAACCAATTATTAGCCCCCCCAAAAAAAATAAAATAAGGGACTGGTCACTGGCCTAGGGGAAAGAAAGAGCTTTTGTCAACAGGAGCATGAGGCCATCAAAAGACGGATCAGCCAACTAGTAATAGATAATAAGTACCGCTGGCAAAAAAATGAGCTCGAGTCGAATTCAGGTCGGATAAACTGAATAATGTTAAAATTCGGATAAAAAATTAATGTCCAATACTCCGTTTTTTTTTTGGGTCAAACAATTCGGGCAAGGCTAAATTCGAGTCAAAATCGGGTTCGAACAATAGAAATATAAAAAATATTGTGCCCGGATTTAAAATTCGGACGAAAAATTCATAACTGTACTAGGTTTTTTTTCCGAAATGGACAAAATTCAGATATTCGAGTCGGACAACTTGTTGACGGCTCTAGTAATAAGCATGTAAATAGCCACTTTTAACACGACTAATTTTTCACCAGCCTAGAAGGGATCAGACTTGGATTGGCAAGAGGGAGGAGATAGGGATGTGACAGCAGAAAAAATGCAATTGGGTCGTTTGTGCAGATTCTAACACCAAAACCAAGAGTAATATCAGGACAAATATAATCTATATGTGCAACTTACAAATATTGCATACGATCAGCACAAAATGAAATCCCTTTTTTTTGGTTTTTTTGTTTGGGTAATCAGCTCTACACATGGTGAAAATTTTGACAATCACAAGAAAGAATAACCTCAGTTCACACCATTCCATCCAAAGATAAAGGATCATCTTCGGGAGCACTAAAGCCATCCCATGAGAGCATAGAATCCACACTACTATCAATCCACAATTGCTGCATAGGTTCTCGCTTGATTGAGGACGACTCTCCTATAGAATGGTTAAGAGAATCTTCCACAGAGAAGGAAGGACTAAGGTTCATCAAATTAGAAACACCAGAGTTCATGTTACCATATAACATTTCGCAGTTATTCGTGCTGATTAGCTCTACACCATGTTGGTGATTCGAGTACTTTTCATATATCGTAAGATCTTCTTGGGCATAGCTAGCTTGTGAAATTCCATTTGTGAATTTCTGGACTTCATTTGGTAATATTGTTGGTTCGATTGGTGCCCTCTCCATGTTGTGGTTAGTTTGATCTTTTTGTTCGCTGATTGGCCTGTGGGTCACAGGGTCCATGCCTAAGAGTTTGAGTTTCTTCTTTATTCTTGTGTTCCAATGATTCTTGATTTCATTGTCTGTACGACCTGGGAAATGGGATGCAATCTTAGACCACCTGCAATATCATCATCGTCATAAATGTTGTCGTTAGTGGGAATAGCAACTTGATCATGACTCATAATAAAAATAAGGGTTCATATGTTCAGGAAAACATAGATTATGGTAGCAAATTAAAAGCACCTGTTACCGAGACGAGCATGAAGTTGAATAATTTGATCTTCCTCCCACTCAGTGAAGGCTCCTCGCTTAAGATCTGGCCGCAGATAATTAATCCATCTTAATCGACAGCTCTTCCCGCATCTCAGTAAACCTTCATCGTCATGTCATCACATCAAGTCGTTATTTCCTTAAAATGGCTAGAGGTCGACTTTCTATATTAATTTCGATCATTTTAAATAAATCAACAGAAGTTACACTAATTTCTCACTACACTAATTTCTCACTGTGGCAGCGTGGCTCAATCAAACGGGACAGTCAAGTTTCACTGTGAAAATAGGTGGGTTTTAAGTACAAAAATTAAGAGCTCTTAACACTCATTCTAACTAGGTTGAGGGAAGGTAGGAGGGTGTGTAATAATGAAAGAAAAACCTGCAAGCTTGGGAACAGTTCTCCAACACTGGATGCCATTAGTGAGGATGAAGTTCATAAGCCTGTGATCTTCTTCAATAGTCCATGGCCCTCTCTTCAACCCAACCTTGTCACAACAAGGTTGCCTTCCCATGCTGCTCAAAATTCCAGCTCTTTTCTTCTTTTTTCCCTTTAACAAATGACAATATACGTCAAAGACGA
>JAKOGI010000565.1:442500-470000 GCA_029747015.1 Carnegiea gigantea | reverse complement strand
ACAAAATATCAAATATACACCTCAATCTATTGCCAAATGCGAAATTAAACTAAACATCTCACAAATTTAGCACCAAAACTAAAACTCTCATTCGATTTTTTTTTTTAAAAACAAAAAACCTATGTCCATTACATTAATTTTGGATGAATAAAAACGGATCTGGAATGCTAAAACATAACGAGAAGAAGTAAAAAATCGAAAATGAAAACCTAGGACAACTCTCTATTTGCCACTTGATACCCTAGCTTCGACTTTGCTGCTTCATATGCCCAATTTCTGTTTGGATGTAATTAGGATTGGTAAAATTTGATAATTAAATAAGGGGAAGAAAGAAGACGAGGAAAAATTAAAAAAAGCAAAAAAAAAAAAAAAAGAAAAAAGGGACAGGAAGCTGGTCTAACCCACTACAAGAAACATTGTATGGATTGCTTCGTTGTATAACATTGTATTCTAATGACTGCTTCATATACCTCATGTATGTGCATGACGCAAGCGGCCCGGATGACACTGGTGAATACTTAGCTGTTCTCTGGGAAGTGTGGAACTCGCGTAATAGATGCATCATTCGTCCTTGGGAGTTGAAGCCCGAGCACCTTGCTCTCCATGCTATTGCTTTTGTTCATGACTTTCGTAAGGGAAAATTGGTCCCTAAATCGCTTCTGGAATCGCAAGCTGGGAATTGGGTACCACCTCCGTCGGACATCTGGAAGCTGAACTTTGACGCTGGGCGCCTGGGCGAGTGGGGTCGTGGTCTCGGGTTCATGGTGCGTGACTCACTTGGAGATGTGGCTCTTGCGGGAACTCTTCAAGCTGCTTCTTTCCCTGGTCCTGAGATCGCTGAAGGCGAAGCCTGCTTGTTTGGTCTCCAGCAGGCTACGTCTGCGGGTTTTTCCAGGTTAATCATTGAAGGAGATACCCTTTCAGTAATCCCCAAGCTCCGGAATAAATCTGTACCGAGCTCCGTATTAGGCTTTTACACTTCCGAGATTCTTAAGTTAGTTAGCAGTTGCTCTTATTTTGCTTGGAGCTGTGTTAGAAGGGGCGGGAATCGTGTGGCTCATGAGGCCGCTCACCTCCAACCTATTGTTTCCGACACTTGGTTATGGGTTGCGGAGGTCCCAACTTCTATAATGGAGTTGGCCACGTTGGACCTTTGTATTTGTTTCGACAGTGAATCAATATAATCCTTCCCCCTGTTATCAAAAAAAACATTGTATTCTAATGACATTTATTCTTATGTTTTAAAATGCACAAGACCTTGTATTACTAATTTATTTTGGGGTAATTTTTTCTTTGGAACAAAATAGAAGAATGGGTCCCACTTTAAAGGATGTAATATTCTATTTATATATACTAGTTTGTATCCGTGCTCTTGCACAGGCTATTTAAATTTTAAAATATAACTTAGGTATAATTAGTTCTAAAATGGAAAAGAAATAATTTCATAGTCTAATAATTAATTTTAGTTCACAACGTAAATAGTAAAAAAGTGTTCTCATTATAATCTTCTATTTCAATAGAAAAATTAATATATTTAATCTCTCAAAAGACATCAGGAGGATATTAGGTATTAATTTAGATAGAGATGTTGCAAATTTCAAAAGATATATAATGTATAGCAATGATAATATGATAAAATTATACAATAAAAACACGATATAGATAATTAATATATACACATAGAGCAAAATATTAAGAAAGAGCATAATTAAAACGAAACAATGCACAATAACTAATACCTAAAAAAAGTAAAACATTAAAAATTTTATTATAAATTTAACTCTTATCTTCTTAAAATTTGAAACTATTTTTTTTCCCCTTATATCTTATTTCTAAAACTCAACAAAATCAAAAAGACAATCATCAATATGATTCTATAATTTTTTTCTTAAAAAAAAATATGATCCTGTGCAAAGTTAGGTTAGGGTGAGGGCCTCAAGTGTTTTAAGGTTTATAGTTGGTTTGAAGATTTATAGCTTGTAACTTTAAGACTATTGTTTTGGGCTTAGAGTTTAATATGCTCTTTGATTTAATATTCATATATTTATCGAGATTTTGAACTGCTCCTACTGACATATAGTTTGATACTCATATGGGTTGAAATATAAGATAAACACTTAAACTTTTGGTCTTTCGCAACATAGGGGACCAAAATTTATGCATTAGAATTTCTAAAATCCTAATGTTAGAAGTTTCAAGAGTCTTTCCTCTCTGTATAATGCAACTCTATTGATTAATAATGCAATTGTGTACATTGTTATGTAATCTTTATGTAATGTGTTTTAGTTATTTTTTATTATAAAAATTCACAGAATAAGTACCATATATAACTATTATTTTCTCTTCTCTAGAAATAAAATATTTAAAATTAATTATCTCCTTTTTTCTTTTTTTAATAGGAAAACAATCCTATATTATTGTCCAAAAATAAGGAATTATGAGTTCAATAATAAAAGTAAGTCATATCTTGTATTACAAATAAATAATCTTAATATTTAAATATTAAAACTAATTAAAATCATCATTTAGAGTATAGCAGTTAACTCCAAACAAATAAAATATATCTTCTAATTTTTGCTATATTTACTACTTATAAATTATTTTACTTTTTATCCTTAGCATTCATAGATATAACTTATAAATATAGCTAAAGTTTTCTATCCTCCACAAAATAATTTAAACGTAGTTACTTTATTCTTTTTAGGAATGAACTTCATCATTATCTTTCTAATATATGCGCAAAAATTGATGTTGATGTTTTCAATGTTGAATATGGTTTGTTTTTATAATTTTGTCTACAAACAATATTTATTTCTAAAAATGTTAACATTTTCAACTTTATATATAATTTATTGGGTGATCTTTTATTTTTTTTTTTTAAATTTAACTATATGACCTATTGGCCTATGGAAATTGATGAGATAAAAAATAGTTATGGGTGGTGCAACAGTGGTTAAACTGAAGAAAGGGGGTTACGGAAGTTGTGATATCGAGGCAAGTATGGGATTTGATTTTTTTCCCCCAAAAAAGCTAAAAATAATCCAAAGGGTAAGATTTATGTTTTTTTTTTTTTTGATTTCAAATGAGCCACGAAGACAGTATAACACAATAAGGGGAGGGAAAATTAAACCTGAGACCTAATGTACTTAGAATCTCAATGGCTAAGATTTATATTGCAAAATAATTAACGATTTATAAGCACTATTACTTGAGATTTTAGAATTGGATGATAGAAACTTTCTCAACGTCTTATACATTTACTTTTATTATATAAAGATTAATCTTAATATTTAAATATTGAAACTAATTAAAAGCCTGTTTCTTTTCACTTTAGTTTTGGATGAACTCACTAGAGGAATCCAAGACGAGGTGCCTTGGTGCATATTATTTGCAGATGACATCATTCTTATCGATGTGACCAGGCAGGGGGTGAATGACAGGTTGGAGAGTAGGAGGCATACGCTGGAAGTTAGAGGTTTTCGGTTAAGTAGATCAAAAATGGAATACTTCCATTGCTGTTTCAGTGGTAGGATAGAAGAGGGGGGAGAAATCACACTGGATGGGAGGGTGATACCAAAGGTCGCTAAATTTAAGTATTTGGGCTCGATCATCCAGCAAAATGGGGACATTGACGAGGATATTTGCCAGCGGATAAGAGTGGGTTGGCAAAAGTGAAAGTCAGCGTCAGGGGTACTGTGTGACAAGAGAGTGCCCATAGAATTGAACGGCAGAGTCTATCGGATGGTAGTTAGACCGGTTGTTCTTTATAGATCGGAGTGTTGGCCTCTAAAGAAGACGCAGGGCCAAAAGTTGATGGTAGCTGAGATGAGAATGATCAGGTGGATGTGTGGTTTTACGAGATTGGACAGAATTAGGAATGGAGTAATCAGGAGCTTAGCTGAAGTCGCCCCCATAGAGGAGAAGATGAGGAAATCGAGACTTAGATGGTTCGGCCACGTAAAGAGGAGAAGTGTGGCCGCCCCATTATGGAGGTGTGAGATGATCATCCCCCCGGTGGAAAGAGAGGGAGGGGTAGACCGAAGAAGAGCCTAGAGGAAGTGGTTAGAGAGGACCTGAGAGTTAGGGGGTTACATGAGTTGTGATGTTGAGGCAAGTATGGGATTGTATTTTTTTCTCCCAAAAAACCTAAAAATAACCTAAAGGGTAAGATTTATATTTTTTTTTAAATTTCAAATGAGCCACGAAGGCAGTACAATACAATAAAGGAAGGGAGAATCGAACCTGAGACCTAATGTACTAAGAACCTCAATGGCTAAGATTTACATTGCAGAATGATCAACGGTTTACAAGCACTATTGCTTAATATTTTAGAATTGGAGGAAGGAAGGTTTTTCAACCTCTTATACATATTTACATTTATTATATAAAGATATTATGTGGAGCACTTTTCATGAATTTTTCTTGCATTTTATGCTAGTTTAATTTTTCTTTGAAGCTGCACACCAATTATGTTTCTATCAATCGTGCTTACATCAATCGGCTTAGATTCTCATGTCTTGGGCGACAACTTAACAAGTTATCAACAGTGCCTAAAAACAACTCCAAACCCTGTATGATGAAATGCCTACCCTTAAGGCATCATAATTAATTTCGAATAATTTGCCTTATGCTTAAGATAATAAATTGTAGCACTATTTTTCTTTTTTTCTTTTTTCTCTTGGAGAAGATGCATGTTGTGTCATGACTACACCTAAGAGAAACTCCAATGTACAGGACAAAGTTTAAATCAATATTTTTTTGGGGGCCTTAGATCCTCTATTTCATTGGAGTCAAGCTATTATTGGACCAATAAGGGATAGAGTTCTCCCATTATAAATTTTCTCCATTCACAAAACTTGAACCTGAGACTTTATTTAAGTGGAATAAGTTTCAAACAGTTTGAACCACCTGTATTGGTAATTTAAATCTAATTTATATATACATATTACGCCTCCTTAAAACATATTGGGTGTGTTCGTCAACAGCGTTTTGGATAGTGTTTGGCGTTTTGACTAAATTAATACACTCATCACGTAATTTTTAGTATTCAGTAACGTAGTGTTTTGACTAGCATTTCAAGTAGCGTTTAACGTTTTAAGTAACGTTTTTGAAAAGCTAATAGTATTAAAGTTTTACATTCAAAAGTAGAGTTTCATATTTTTTTAACCAAAAATTACCCATTGGAAATTTTATCTTTGAAAATTATCTATATCCGTTTATGTCAATTTACATTAATTAGCTAAGCCAACAGCTAAATTTACCGAGCACATTTTATTCAACTGCTCTTCTAAACAGCTATCTGTTAACAGCTAAATTAGAAACGCTATCCGCTACCTGAACAACTATCCGCTACCTAAATCACTATCCGCTGCTTGATTCGTTAATTTTACCGAACAGGGCCATTATATTTTCAAAACGAGTAGTTTCTTTCTTCTTTTCTTTTTTGAGCTCCCGGGGTGCACTCAAAAAGTGCTTAAGTGGGCTCCTTGAAGTTTGAGTCATGCGATTAAATATTAAGAATAAATTAGTGCTTCTTTGAACGAACGTTAACCACATCACCATTCCACTTTCATGTGTCAGATAACTGATTAATTAAATTATTAATTAACGCTCATTAGAACGGTGTAAAATGAGGTAGATGTGGACAAAAGCAAAGGATTATAATCAAAGTAGCTAGAGCTCGTAATGGCTAATGATTAGCGTGTCTTAGCTTAATAATAAACTAAAAATCCCCTTAAAAGATATGACATCAAAGACGAATATATATATTTTGTTAATCAAAGTCCAACCAACACACAGTGGTCCATGAAAAGAGCTGGCGGATAACATTGCTTTTCAGGATTAGGGGATAGATTACATTATAAATGATTGGGATCAAATGACCACTGTAAAATCAATGATATATGCATCCATTCGTTTTCCTGCACTTATTTGCTTCATTTTTGAAGTTCATTAATGGTTTAAAAAAAAAAAAAACGTAAGATGAAACTGTGAAATCATTTTTGAAAACACTTTATATAGTTATATCACTTTGTATCTAGTTTTATTTTTTTGATGACCAATTCTGAGACCTTTATCTTTTTTAAAATTATAAAAGCTTTATTAAGTATTGAAAATGATTTTTATTAGTTCTAAAGCAATTAGCTGTGGACTAGTTGCAAGTTATGTTGCCTTATGCCTCTTTAAAAAAAATAAAAAAAAGGGTTGACAGATTATACTTGCATCGAGGTGTACGATAGATTGTATGTGCTTTTTTTTTTTTTTTCCTGAGTATTTGTGTTCTGGTGTATATATTTTGTGATCATATTTTCTTGGCCTTTTCTTTTTATAAGTTTCATTAACCGACAAACAATTGAAAAGAAAAACTATGAAGAAAAATAATGAATATTTAAACCATTAAGAAACATAATGAATATTCATGACACTAGGATATATATATATATATATATATATATATAATATATATATATATATATATATATATATATATATATATATATAGATATATATATATATATATATAAACAAACCCTTTATATTTTTGGCACATGTCATTCCTAAAAAAACAAACCCCTTTTATATATATATATATATATATATATATATATATATATATATATATATATATATAAACAAAATAAACCCCTTTATATTTTTGACACATGTCACTCCTAAAAAATTTCTAAGGTAATTAATGGTTTTTTTAAAAAAATTACAAGTTGGATACTTATGTATGGAAATTTTTCTTTCAAAAAAAGATTTTATAGAGTTAGCTAGAATTTAAAAGATTTTCTTTCCAAAAATAAAAAAGACAATGTTCAATTAGGATAATTCATTATATTATATTATTAACACCACTCCCAATTGCATTAGATAAATGCACCGACTACTAAAAATCTATTGTTATGTTTGGTTTTAAATTTTTTCCTCAAAGTTTTTGATGCACGTCACTCCTAGAAATTTCTCAAATAATTAATATTTTCTATACAACTTAGTTAACCATGTGTTAAATATTTGATTTCCCAACAAAAGATTCATAAAGTTTAACAATTCAGGAGATCTTCTCTCCGTGAGAGAGAGAGAGAGAGAAAGAAAGACAAAGTTCAACTATGATAATTCATTATATTATAATACTAACAGTACTCCCAATATTATCAAAAGCCATGCATTATATTATAACAAAATAAGTGCACCAATTATGTATAATCTATTGTGCATGTTTGGATTCCAGTTTTTACCAAAAATTTGGAACCAATATGTAATATTAGTACATATAGTCGCATACACATATTCTATATCTTATTCACTATAAGGATACAATTGTTACTATCAATAAATAACAAAAGATATTGAGTTTTTGTTATTATTAATTTTTCCTATATATTTGAACATAAATATAAATATAAATATTATGAAATATTAGAGATATAAAATACAATACAATCATAGTTACTGATCTTATACCTATATGATAATAATAAGTACCAAATTTGCGTTTAATTTTCACAACATAAGAATTCGAGTAGGATTGATGGTTAATAGTGATAAGATTATCTGTCCCTTAATAAATATTGTCATCGCAAAATGTGAAAACTTACCAAATTATATCAAATTTCCAGAGTAGCAGAGTATGAGCCAACATTTGTAAATTTTTTATAGTAAGATTACCTCTCTTTTAACCCAAATAGTTTTCACATTTATGGCCATTAAAAACAAATTTAATTGTTTAATTTCATAATTAATTATTTTTAACTATAATTGGTCTTATTTAATTAAAATTTTCATCAATACTTTGATCTTCATTAATTTTTTATTAATTTTTCAGCAACAAAATATCAAGTATAGTAAGTTAATTATGTTACTAATTTTAATTAAAATAAAATATTTTTTTATTTTTAAATTATTACAAATAAATTATACTAGTATGATTTTAGAAACATTTATTAAGTTAATTACAATATAGTTTATATTGGAAAATATTTACTTGATAGCTTAAAAGTTAATAATTATTTTAGCTTCAAAAGTCAATAATTATTTTACAAAAAAATCTTTAAAAGTTATGTATGACATAGTTGCTGAATGCCTCATTATAATTTTAATAAACTACTATAATTAAAACTTATAAGATTACCCGTTTATTGCAGGAGTGTAAAAATACTAATTAATTATATTCAACAAAATAGTGGGACGATTTGCACTTCATTGCTTGTGCAAGCAATAAAAGACAAGTTAAAAATCATGAGTTAGAATATTGAGGCACTTGAAAATGACCAAAATCAATCCAATAGTATACATGCTATTTCTGATTTGCAGCCAATCAATTGTTGATGGTGATAATCAAGTCTGGCGTTAAAACTTCAGCCAATGGGATAACAAAATAGATGAAGAGGAGTAAATTGCCCCAGTGATGGATCAACAAACCAAAGGCCAATGTGAATTTGACATTCATAAGAACACCAGCACCATTTTGTGTGAATGTTTTCTGATAAAAAAGATATGAATATTCATGTGTAGGTAACCATGCCTCCTAAATAGACTATTTGTGGGATGGACTTGACAAATGTAAGTGTCGGACGGTTAAAAGAACTGATTTTTAGTGCGAAAATGTAGGAATTAGTTGTCGGAATTAGCCAACGAGATGTGATCGATGTTGAAAGGAGGCTACTAGAGTCGCCTTGAATGCCACGTCCCAAACCCAAATCTCGTTGATGATTGGATAGTCGTCAAAGAGAATGAGAGAAGGGGTGTTCTGTTAATAGGGCTAATGTATTACTTGTTTGTAATTGGCCCACTAAACCTCCTCTTATAGATTTAGATCATTTATGGGTAGCACCGCTTAGGCAGCTTAAATGACTGTTAACCCTAATAAAATTAGAGCCGACAGCAGCTCCCACTCAGCCACATAGGCCAAGAATCACATGTCTCGCCATGAATCACAACTCTTCATACTCCATGTCAGGAATGAGATGTATGACCAAAAAGTAACCAGTAGCGTTACATTAAGTCACCACCTAATTAACATAATGCTTTCGCGAAACACGATATCCAAATCATCCAAGCATCACCACTAGCATAGTTAGTCCCTTTATGCCATACGATATATCATATGATTATATACTTAATATAATAGTTACTATTTTTGTTTCCTAGAACATGGAAGATAAATCTGGGTAAATTCTCAAAAATTACTTCAAATTCCCACAAACCGACTACCCTTGAGGAGATCAAAAAGTCAAGGTGATTCATAGTTGGCACTCACCGGAGGTCAGATTTGACGATGGTGCACAGGCGGAAGTCGTCGGGCTCTCTCTTTCTTTGTGTGATATGAAGTGTTGACCCTATCCTTATGTAATGTAAGGTTTTGGTGATAACAAATACAAATGTAATATATGCTTGAGTGTGTTGTTCAAACAGATTCCAAATGTTGTTTGAAATACTTTGAAATTGCTTGGTTAACTATGTTTAAGAATAGGTCTTAAGAACAGGTTCTCAAGATCAGTTGATTCAGGAATCCAGAACAGCATAGGGATCAATTCTGCAAGCTGTTTGGAGCAGCAAGTTGTTTTTCTATAAGATGTCCGGTTAATTCAACAAGAGTCTTGGTTTGTTATAGGTTTTATTTTCTTAGATTCTTGTTAATTTGCCAATTAGAAAGTCTTGATTTAATACTTACTTGAAATGGTTTTGCTTTTTGAAAATATTTCAGAACACTATCTCAAAACAGTTCTGGAAACAAGGTGTTCAGGATGTTCTCAAGCCAAACTGCAAAAACATTTTTCACGAATTCTTCTCTGATTTTTTGGCTAACGTCTCTGAGATTTTTGAGCAAGATTTTCTGCTGATTATTTAGTCCAAAGAGACTATTTTTGGCTATGAGAAACTTGGGGAGAATTGCAAGTCTATTTTTAGAGTGCTTTATTCTCCAAGTAACAAAATCTCTATTTTTAGAAAATGGCTGAATTTGTGGAGAAAATCATGGGATGATTTACTGAGTTTTTGTGGCTGAAAATAACCGTGTAGCTCAAGTAGTTAGTGGGAATTTTCAGCTCACACTTTCCACTCCTTGTGGCCCAAGCTTTTTCTTTTTAGAAAATATTTGTGATTATTCCACTTGGTTTTCTATTTAAGCAAGACTCCACACTCATTTTCTTTATCGGTTTTCACAGCAATATTCCAGAGTTTAAGCGCCATATTTTTCAGAAAGAAAACCGACCCAAGTGTGTGCAAGATTGAGCTTTCAAAATTGGCATACTAGGAGCATATTTGTACCTTACACTAGCTTATTTGAGAAGTACAAAAGTAAGGTGTCCATCTTATTTTCTCTCTTTCAAAAGTGAGTTGAGTGTGTCCAAATCAAGGGGATTTTGGACGTGGGGCAACCGGTCTTAGGGAAGACGGTTACGTGTGTTACAAGTTGTAACGGTGTGAGTTACATTGTAACGTGTTTAGCCCGAATAGTGAAGTGGTTGAAAATCCTACAGAGGTAGGTCGTGGTTTTTTCACCTCAGTTGGGCTAGAGGTGTTTCCACATAAAAATCCTGTGTTCACCTTCTCTTCTACTTATTTCCGCTGCAGTTTTCTATTTTCTGGACGTGTTACAAACAGTCTGTCCGAATAAGGGTCTAAGCCTGTTTCCAGAAAACTACGAAAATTTGGCAACACAATTCACCCCCCTCTTGTGTTTGTGTACTTTCATTTCTATCAAGTGGTATCAGAGCAGATTCTCATTAGAAAGATTAACATCTTGAGAGATCCTAAACATGAGTACACCACATGGCATGCTTGAGGGGCAATCCATAACTCGACCACCATACTTTAATGGTCAACATTATAGTTGGTGGAAGAATAGAATGGAAAACTACATTCAAGCTGAGGACTACGAGTTATGGATGCTTATCAAGAGTGGACCACTCATTCCCACAAAAGTGATCGAAGATGGAAACAAAGTTCACAAAAAGCCTGAAGAGTTCAATTCCGAAGACTTCAAGATGATGGAGAAAAACGCCAAAGCCAAAAAACTCTTGTATTTTGGTCTTGGACCGGATGAGTACACTCGCATTTCTGAGTGCGAGTCAGCCAAGGACATATGGGACGCCCTTCAAGTAGCTCATGAAGGCACAAATCAAGTGAAGCAATCACGCATTGAGCTACTTATGAGAAAATACGAATTGTTTGAAATGGGTGATCGTGAAACGGTGATGGATATGTATACCCGTTTCACCCATATAACAAATGAGTTAAAGTCATTAGGAAAGTCCTTCACCACTGAAGAGTTGGTGAGGAAGATCCTAAGGTTTTTACCTCATTCTTGGGAAGCTAAAGTCATGGCTATTCAAGAGGCCAAGGACTTGAAAAAGATTACCCTGGATGAGCTTATTGGCAATCTCCAAACCTATGAGCTTAGGAGGAATTCTCAACAAAAAGAGGAGACCAAGAAGGACCAAGGAATTGCTCTAAAAATCATGGAGGAGGATAGCTCGGATCTTGATGATGAAGAAATGGCTATGATCACCCGAAAATTCAAGAAGTTTTTCAAGAAGGCCAAGGAAAATGCTAAGAACAAAAACTTCAGCAAGTCGAGGAACAATGATAGGGAACAGTTTTCAGGTTGTTTCAAATGTGGTAAAACGGGGCATTATCAGTATGCTTGTCCTATAAGAAGGTATGCCATGGAAAGCAACTTGAATTATGTGAAGCCAATTTGGGTTAGAAAAGATGAGCTTCGTATGTCTAAGGGAATGGGACCCAAGTGGATCGGGGTTCCCAAAATTAACCCCTAATTTGTTTTGGAGGCTAAAGTGAGAGGGAACAATCCGGCAAACAACCCAGCAAACAGCCCAGGGAACAACCCAGGAAACAGCCAGCTATGATATATTGATAGTGGATGTTCAAGGCATATGACTGGTGAGAAATCCAACTTCCTCTCACTTACAGCCTCAGAAGGAGGGAGTGTGGCATTTGGTAACGGCAAGTCCGGGACAATTGTCGGAATTGGTAAGATAGGTGAGTCACTCTCCCATTCTATTGACAATGTATATCTTGTAGATGGTTTGAAACATAATTTACTTAGTGTGCCCCAACTGTGTGATAAAGACAACCTAGTAGTATTTTCTCCAACACGTTGCTTGGTTGGTAATATGAACACAGGAGATGTCGTGTTGAGGGGGAAGCGACACAAAAATGTTTATAAAGTGTGTATTTCTTCCCTTCCCAAAATAATCTGACTTGTTTAAGTGCCTTGAATGATGATGTTGCTTTGGCACAAGAGATTAGGTCATGCAAGTGTCTCACTTTTAAACAAATTAGTTTCTAAAGACTTAGTAGTCGGCTTGCCTTCCATCAAATACAATGATGGCAAGGTATGTGACGCTTGTGCTAGGGGGAAACAAGTCAGAAACTCTTTTAAATTGAAAAATTGTGTTAGCACTACCCAACCTCTCGAAATGTTATATGTCGATTTGTGTGGTCCTATGAGGATCATGAGTAGAGATCGGAAGAGGTATGTGCTTGTTGTAGTGGATGACTACTCTCGTTTCACATGGACCCTGTTTTTGGCTTCTAAAGATGAAACTTTTGAAAAATTTCTTGCATTTATTAAAAAGATTGAAAAGAGAGTAGGACACTCATTGGTGTGCCTAAGGTCTGATCATGGTACAGAATTTGAAAATTCGAGCTTTATTGATTATTGTAATGAGCATGGTGTTGATCATAATTTTTCAGCTCCAAGAACACCCCAGCAGAACGGGGTGGTAGAGCGTAAAAATCGTACTCTAGAAGACATGACTAGAACAATGCTTATTGCTAGTGGTCTTCCTAGAAACTTTTGGGCAGAAGCTTTAAACACATCATGTTACATTATAAATAGATGCATGATTAGACCTATTCTTAACAAAACTCCTTATGAACTTCTCAAGGGTAGAAAACCCAATACTATGCATTTGAGATTATTTGGTTGTAAATGTTTTGTGCATAATAATGGGAACGATGCCTTAGGAAAGTTTGATCCAAGGAGTGATGAGGTAATATTTCTTGGTTACTCCTCACACAGTAAGGCATACAAAGTATTCAATAAGCGAACCTTGTGTGTTGAGGAGAGTGTGCATGTGCTATTTGATAAAACTAACTCTCCAATTGAGAATGATGCACAGGAAGATGGTTACGAACTAGGCCTTGCTAGAAAAGATTTGTTGCTCACACATGAGAAAGGTAAGAATCCTGAGGATGGATCAGGGCCTGGAGCTGTTTCCTTGGAAGGTGGGCAAGGTCTGAACCAGACAGGGAGCAGCACTGCTGAACCCGGTTTGGATCAAAACCAGCGTAATTCTTCTCAAACAGGCTGGGAACCAGGCTCCAGAACAGGCTCAGGAACAGGCTCAGAAACAGGCTCCAGAACAGGCTCGGGAATAGTTTCTGAACCTGTTTCGCCGAATATTCCAGCAAGAGTAGAAAGCGTGTCTATGGACCCACTTACTCCACGACCTTGGAAGCACCAAAGTTCGCACCCTCTTGATTAAATTTTATCTGACAATAATACAAGAGTGCGAACTAGATCCAAGCTTAAAAATTTCTGTGCTTTTTATGCTTTTCTCTCTAATATTGAGCCAAAAAATGTTAATGAAGCTCTTGCAGATTCAGATTGGGTCACTGCAATGCAAGAGGAGCTTCATCAGTTTGAAAGGAACAAGGTATGGCTCATTTTCTTGGACCCTGTTTGGTATCTTGGGCAACCAAGAAACAACATTCAGTTGTCATGTCCACAGCAGAAGCTAAATATGTTGCAGCTGCCTCTTGTTGTACTCAACTGTTGTGGATAAGGCAACAACTCAAAGACTCTTGTGTTGACACGGGATGCATTCCTATTTTTTGTGATAATACAAGTGCAATTAATATTTCCAAAAATCCATGTCAACATAAAAGGACTAAACATATTGACATTCGTCATCATTTTTTGAGAGAAAATGTTGAAAAGGGTTTGATTTCAATGAGTTTTTGTGCCACTAATAAACAAATTGCTGATATTTTCACCAAGACACTAAGCAGAGAACAATTTGAGAAGAACAGACTTGAACTAGGTTTAATTAAAACAACTTGATCATTTTATTAACCCCCAATGCTTGGTTAGTTAAAAGATTTTTCAGGTCAAGTTTGTTAAAATTATTGGTTGCAGTCAAACTTGGTCCTATATTTAGCACATGTGTGGAATACAGTTTGTTGACACTCATTGAGGTCTGATGATATTGCCTTTATTGTCCTATATTACCGAACAACTGACCGCAGGAACAAGCACCAAGAACAGGTATGGCCACTGTTTGTCAAACGTGTACAAATCACGTAGTTAATTCAGTTGTTGAGATTTTTTTCTTTCCCGAAGCGTGCGCGGCTGGGAGACTTAATGCCCTTCTTTTTCGGTTGAAAGCCAGTCGACTCTTTAGCTCCCTCGCCCGCACACTTCGCTCATCAGCCACCGAAAAATCTCTCTCTCAATCTCTCTCTCTCAAACCCAAAACCCTAATCTCTCAAAACCCAAGCTTCTCTTCAGCTCCAATGGCGACTTTCGGCAAGCTCACCATCGGCAAACGTAGCTCAATCGCCGCCCCAGCTCCGGCTTCGAAGCGGTCACGCATGGCGTCTCCGCCGGCTGCAGCATCACTGCCCGTGTCAGCCGCCACTGCTTCGGTACTTTTTGGAGGTATGAGGTTCGAGTTTTTGCCTCCTTTGCCAATTATCTCGAAACCTTTTGGGTTTTTGACTTGTGTGAACTTGAGCCCTGTGGGGTTGGGTTTGGCTGATGTACCACCCGAATTTGGGTGGGATTTGGAGTTGTTTGAACCTATTCTTGAACCACCTGGGGTTAAAAGTGCCGCTGGATTGAGTGAGGTCCAGACCGAGGTTGTTGATGTTGTTGATGTGGATGATGACTCGTTTCTGTTTGAGGGAGACTCGGATGATGTGCATATAACCGGGTGTGAAATTATGCTGGCAGAAACAAGGTCGGGACCTGTTTCTAACTTTACTGAACCGCAACCTGAGCCCAGTCCTGTTTTTAAAGAGATGTTGGATGATTTTGCGGAGAACGTTGATGATATTGATGTAGATTTAGGTGAGAGGCCTGAGACCCCTGTTGAAAATGTTCAAACAACACCGGTGTAAACATCCCAAACCGGTGAGGGTCAAAAAAAAAGAAAAGAATTAAGGTGCCTGCGGGACGAACAGATCTCCCGCTTGTTCGACAGTTTAAGGGCATGCAAGCTAAAGAGGCCAAGCAAGCTAAAGCCTCCTCTTCACCCTCACAACCCAGATCTGCTAAACCTAAACCTACTCCTAAACCCTCCAGAAAATCTTACAGATTAGCCTCTCAAAGCACCTCTCGACCTTCTAAACCAGCTGGTTCCTCCAAACAGGAGCCTCCCTTGGTTGAGGAGATTGTTTCCTCACCAGAGAGCTCACCTGTTCGAGAAACCAGGAAAGCCCCTGCTAAACAGGGTTCTCCCCAGGTCTCTCCTGTCAAGTCACCTGCCAAGGACAAAGGCAAAGCTCCAGCCGAACATAGCTCTAAACAGACCCAACCAACCCAGCAAACACCCTCCAAGAAGACTGTTCCTAAGAGGAAGCTTTCTTCTAAACAGGTCCCCAAACAGGGTCCTGCTAAGGATGAACCTGAAGACCCCAGCTCCAAAAAGGCAAAGAAGGCAGCACCCACCACTTCAAAATTGGCCCAATTTCTTCAGAGAAGTGTGGTGCGGGGCAAAATTATAACGATGACATACTTTCAGGAACAGGGTCTGGAAATGTTTCTGGACAAGCTCAGGGCACAGGGGTGGCTGCAACTGTTTGCAAACACCCAATTAGGGTGTTCTTTCCCAGATTTGGCCGAATTTTATGCGAATTGCAATGTCACCTATGCTGTGTTGACAAGTGAAGTTAATGGGAAGCAACTGAAATTCAATGCCAAAGATCTGTGTGCAATTTTGGGTGTTCCTGCTGAAGGTTTTGATGTGTATGTCCGGGAGGACAAGACCGTGCTTGAGACAGCACGGCTGCTGTAATTAACTCAAACACTGAGTCAGCAAACAAGGTTGAAAGCCCCCCAGTCCGTCAAGAAAGATGACATGACTTCCCTTCATCAATTGCTCTTTTGGTTCATTATTAAGAATATCATCCTTAGAGGTCAAGGCCGCAATCTTGCGGATGCTATGGATCAATGTTTTATTTACCTTATGGATAAAGAAGAGCAAATTAACCTCCCAGCAATCATGATTTGCCATATCTCCAGGATTGCAAACACCTCAAGAGAACATGATCTGGGGTATGGTTTCTTACTGACTCTTGTGTTTGAGCACTTTGGGATTTCTCTGCAGAAGAAAGTGGGGGTGCAGATAATTGATGCAATAGCGAGTAGCACTCTAATGGGGTGCGGGTTTAAATTGGTCAGAGGAGACCAAGCAGCTTCGAAATAGGGGCCTCGAACACCCTTTCCCCCTGTTCTTGGTTCTTCCTCCAGTGAGCCTTCTGTTGATGCCTTGCTACTGAATCAATCCCGGTTGAAGACCGAGCTTGCTGAGGTTCAAGTTGCTCTTGCTGAGGAGAAGGTTCTCAATGCCAAGCGCCATGAGGATCTCATGTCGATTCTTTCAACTCTCTCAGCCAAATTCTCTTCTCCTCCTCCCTGGAACAGCTCTACCCCCTGATTCCTTCCCTGTTCTGTCTTCCCTTCTTTCTCACTTTTCTGCCTGTTCTCGACACTGTTCTGAACTGCTTGTTTTTGCATATTATGATAAATTGTGGTTATCCTAAACTTGGTTGGCTATGCCTTGCTTGTTTTCTTAAAGTTAATTGTTTGTGCGTGACTTGGATGGCCAATATCATTAACGCACCATGTACTTGAGTGTATCGCAGGTTGTTTTTCCTCCATTACCCAAGTGGTGATGATTGCAAACACCCTGTTTTATCTTGTTTGCCAATATTTTTTTCGATGATGCCAAAAGGGGGAAGATAGGGATGACCATGTTTGTTTTATTTTGACTTGGGTTGAGTTGACTTTCTTAAATTTTTCGTTGCTTTTATTTGCTCTTGTGTGACTTGAATATTTGGCACTAACCGATTTTTGTTTTCTTATGAAAGGTCAATATGGTCATTTGGTTTGTCATCATCAAAAAGGGGAAAATTGTTGACCCTATCCTTATGTAATGTAAGGTTTTGATGATAACAAACACAAATGTAATATATGCTTGAGTGTGTTGTTCAAACAGATTACAAATGTTGTTTGAAATACTTTGAAATTGCTTGGTTAACTATGCTTAAGAACAGGTCTTAAGAACAGGTTCTCAAGATCAGTTGATTCAGGAATCCAGAACAGCCTGGGAATCAGTTCTGCAAGGTGTTTGGAGCAGCAAGTTATTTTTCTACAAAATGTCCGGTTGATTCAACAAGAGTCTTGGTTTGTTATAGGTTTTATTTTCTTAGATTCTTGTTAATATGCCAATTAGAAAGTCTTGATTTAACACTTACTTGAAATGGTTTTGCTTTTTGAAAATATTTCAGAACACTATCTCAGAACATTCTGGGAACAAGGTGTTCAGGATGTTCTCAAGCCAAACTGCAAAAACATTTTTCACGAATTCTTCTCTGATTTTTTGGCTAACGTCTCTGAGATTTTTGAGCAAGATTTTCTATTGATTATTTAGTCCAAAGAGACTATTTTTGGCTATGAGAAACTTGGGGAGAATTGCAAGTTTATTTTTAGAGTGCTTTCTCCAAGTAATAAAATCTCTATTTTTAGAAAATGGCTGAATTTGTGGAGAAAATCATGGGATGATTTACTGAGTTTTTGTGGCTGAAAATAACCGTGTAGCTCAAGTAGTTAGTGGGAATTTTCAATTCACACTTTCCACTCCTTGTGGCCCAAGCTTTTTCTTTTTAGAAAATATTTGTGATTATTCCACTTGGTTTTCTATTTAAGCAAGACTCCACACTTATTTTCTTTAGCGGTTTTCACAGTAATATTCCAGAGTTTAAGAGCCATATTTTTTAGAAAGAAAACCGATCCAAGTGTGTGCAAGATTGAGCTTTCAGAGTTGGCATACTAGGAGCATACTTGTACCTTACACTAGCTTATTCGAGAAGCACAAAAGTAAGGTGTCCATCTTGTTTTCTCTCTTTCAAAAGTGAGTTGAGTGTGTCCAAATCAAGGGGATTTTGGACGTGGGATAACCGGTCTTAGGGAAGACGGTTACGTCTGTGTTACAAGTTGTAACGGTGTGAGTTACATTGTAACGTGTTTAGCCCGAATAGTGAAGTGGTTGAAAATCCTACAGAGGTAGGTCGTGATTTTTCACCTCAGTTGGGCTAGAGGTGTTTCCACATAAAAATCCTATGTTCACCTTCTCTTCTACTTATTTCCGCTGCATTTCTATTTTCTGGACGTGTTACAAACAGTCTGTCCGAACAGGGTCTAAGCCTGTTTCCAGAAAACTACGAAAATTTGGCAACACAATTCACCCCCCTCTTGTGTTTGTGTACTCTCATTTCTATCAAGTGGTATCAGAGCAAGTTCTCATTAGAAAGATTAACATCTTGAGAGATCCTAAACATGAGTACACCACATGGCATGCTTGAGGGGCAATCCATAACTCGACCACCATACTTTAATGGTCAACATTATAGTTGGTGGAAGAATAGAATGGAAAACTACATTCAAACTGAGGACTATGAGTTATGGATGCTTATCAAGAGTGGACCACTCATTCCTACAAAAGTGATCGAAGATGGAAACAAAGTTCACAAAAAGCCTGAAGAGTTCAATTCCGAAGACTTCAAGATGATGGAGAAAAACGCCAAAGCCAAAAAACTCTTGTATTTTGGTCTTGGACCGGATGAGTACACTCGCATTTCTGAGTGCGAGTCAGCCGAGGCCATATGGGACGCCCTTCAAGTAGCTCATGAAGGCATAAATCAAGTGAAGCAATCACGCACTGAGCTACTTATGAGAAAATACGAATTGTTTGAAATGGGTGATCGTGAAACAGTGATGGATATGTATACCCGTTTCACCCATATAACAAATGAGTTAAAGTCATTAGGAAAGTCCTTCACCAGTGAAGAGTTGGTGAGGAAGATCCTAAGGTTTTTACCTCATTCTTGGGAAGCTAAAGTCATGGCTATTCAAGAGGCCAAGGACTTGAAAAAGATTACCTTGGATGAGCTTATTGGCAATCTCCAAACCTATGAGCTAAGGAGGAATTCTCAACAAAAAGAGGAGACGAAGAAGGACCGAGGAATTGCTCTAAAAGTCATGGAGGAGGATAGCTCGGATCTTGATGATAAAGAAATGGCTATGATCACCCGAAAATTCAAGAAGTTTTTTAAGAAGGCCAAGGAAAATGCTAAGAAGAAAAACTTCAGCAAGTCGAGGAACAATGATAGGAAACAGTTTTCAGGTTGTTTCAAATGTGGTAAAATGGGGCATTATCGGTGTGCTTGTCCTATAAGAAGGTATGCCATGGAAAGCAACTTGAATTATGTGAAGCAAATTTGGGTTAGAAAAGATGAGCTTCGCATGTCTAAGGGAATGGGACCCAAGTGGATCTGGGTTCCCAAAACTAACCCCTAATTTGTTTTGGAGGCTAAAGTGAGAGGGAACAATCCGGCAAACAACCCAGCAAACATCCCAGGAAACAACCCAGGAAACAGCCAGCTGTGGTATGTTGATAGCGGATGTTCAAGGCATATGACTGGTGAGAAATGCAACTTCCTCTCACTTATAACCTCAGAAGGAGGGAGTGTGGCATTTGGTAACGGTAAGTCCGGGACAATTGGCGGAATAGGTAAGATAGGTGAATCACTCTCCCATTCTATTGACAATGTATATCTTGTAGATGGTTTGAAACATAATTTACTTAGTGTGTCCCAACTTTGTGATGAAGACAACCTAGTAGTGTTTTCTCCAACACGTTGCTTGGTTGTTAATATGAACACAGGAGATGTCGTGTTGAGGGGGAAGCGACACAAAAATATTTATAAAGTGTGTATTTCTTCCCTTCCCAAAATAATCTGACTTGTTTAAGTGCCTTGAATGATGATGTAATGCTTTGGCACAAGAGATTAGGTCATGCAAGTGTCTCACTTTTAAACAAATTAGTTTCTAAAGACTTAGTAGTCGGCTTGCCTTCCATCAAATACAATGATGGCAAGGTATGTGACGCTTGTGCTAGGGGGAAATAAGTCAGAAACTCTTTTAAATTGAAAAATTGTGTTAGCACTACCCAACCTCTCGAAATGTTATATGTCGATTTGTGTGGTCCTATGAGGATCATGAGTAAAGGTGGGAAGAGGTATGTGCTTGTTCTAGTGGATGACTACTCTCGTTTCACATGGACCCTGTTTTTGGCTTCTAAAGATGAAACTTTTGAAAAATTTCTTGCATTTATTAAAAAGACTGAAAAGAGAGTAGGACACTCATTGGTGTGCCTAAGGTCTGATCATGGTACAGAATTTGAAAATTCGAGCTTTATTGACTTTTGTAATGAGCATGGTGTTGATCATAATTTTTCAGCTCCAAGAACACCCCAGCAGAATGGGGTGGTAGAGCGTAAAAATCGTACTCTAGAAGACATGACTAAAGCAATGCTTATTGCTAGTAGTCTTCCTAGAAACTTTTGGGCAGAAGCTTTGAACACATCATGTTACATTATAAATAGATGCATGATTAGACCTATTCTTAACAAAACTCCTTATGAACTTCTCAAGGGTAGAAAACCCAATATTATGCATTTGAGATTATTTGGAAGTAAATGTTTTGTGCATAATAATGGGAACGATGCCTTACGAAAGTTTGATCCAAGGAGTGATGAGGCAATATTTCTTGGTTACTCCTCATACAGTAAGGCATACAAAGTATTCAATAAGCGAACCTTGTGTGTTGAGGAGAGTGTGCATGTGCTATTTGATAAAACTAACTCTCCAATTGAGAATGATGCACAGGAAGATGGTTACGAACTAGGCCTTGCTAGAAAAGATTTGTTGCTCACACATGAGAAAGGTAAGAATCCTGAGGATGGATTAGGGCCTAGAGCTGTTTCCTTGGAAGTTGGGCAAGGTCTGAACCAGACAGTGGAAAGCACTGCTGAACTCGGTTTGGATCAAAACCAGGCTAATTCTTCTCAAACAGGCTGGAAAACAGGCTCCAAAACAGGCTCAGGAATAGGCTCAGAAACAGGCTCCAGAATAGGTTCGGGAATAGTTTCTGAACCTGTTTCGCCGAGTATTCTAGCAAGAGTAGAAAGCGTGTCTGTGGACCCACTTACTTCACGACCTTGGAAGCACCAAAGTTCGCACCCTCTTGATCAAATTTTATCTGACAATAATACAGGAGTGCAAACTAGATCCAAGCTTAAAAATTTTTGTGCTTTTTATGCTTTTCTCTCTAATATTGAGCCAAAAAATGTTAATGAAGCTCTTGCAGATTCAGATTGGGTCACTGCAATGCAAGAGGAGCTTCATCAGTTTGAAAGGAACAAGGTATGGCTCATTTTCTTGGACCCTATTTGGTATCTTGGGCAACCAAGAAACAACATTCAGTTACCATGTCCACAGCAGAAGCTGAATATGTTGCGGCTGCCTCTTGTTGTACTCAACTGTTGTGGATAAGGCAACAACTCAAAGACTTTTGTGTTGACACGGGATGCATTCCTATTTTTTGTGATAATACAAGTGCAATTAATATTTCCAAAAATCCATGTCAACATAAAAGGACTAAACATATTGACATTCGTCATCATTTTTTGAGAGATAATGTTGAAAAGGGTTTGATTTCAATGAGTTTTTGTGCCACTAATAAATAAATTGCTGATATTTTCACCAAGGCACTAAGCAGAGAACAATTTGAGAAGAATAGACTTGAACTGGGTTTAATTAAAACAACTTGATCATTTTATTAACCCCCAATGCTTGGTTAGTTAAAAGATTTTTCAGGTCAAGTTTGTTAAAATTATTGGTTGCAGTCAAACTTGGTGCTATATTTAGCACATGTGTGGAATACAATTTGTTGACACTCGTTGAGGTCTGATGATATTGCCCTTATTGTCCTATATTACCGAACAACTGACCGCAGAAACAAGCACCAAGAACAGGTATGGCCACTGTCTGTCAAACGTGTACAAATCAGGTAGTTAATTCAGTTGTTGAGATTTTTTTCTTTCCCGAAGCGTGCGCGGCTGGGAGACTTAATGCCCTTCTTTTTCGGTTGAAAGCCAGTCGACTCTTTAGCTCCCTCGCCCGCACACTTCGCTCATCAGCCACTGAAAAATCTCTCTCTCAATCTCTCTCTCTCAAACCCAAAACCCTAATCTCTCAAAACCCAAGCTTCTCTTCAGCTCTAATGGCGACTTTCAGCAAGCTCACCATCGGCAAACGTAGCTCAATCGCCGCCCCAGCTCCGGCTTCGAAGCGGTCACGCATGGCGTCTCCGCCGGTTGCAGCGTCACTGCCCGTGTCAGCTGTCACTGCTTCGGTACTTTTTGGAGGTATGAGGTTCGAATTTTTGCCTCCTTTGCCAATTATTTCGAAACCTTTTGGGTTTTTGACTTGTGTGAACTTGAGCTCTGTGGGGTTGGGTTTGGCTGATGTACCACCCGAATTTGGGTGGGATTTGGAGTTGTTTGAACCTATTCTTGAACCACCTGGGGTTAAAAGTGCTGCTGGACTGGGTGAGGTCCAAACCGAGGTTGTTGATGTTGTTGATGTGGATGATGACTCGTTTCTGTTTGAGGGAGACTCGGATGATGTGCATATAACCGGGTATGAAATTATGCTGGCAGAAACAAGGTCGGGACCTGTTTCGAACTTTAGTGAACCGCAACCTGAGCCAAGTCCTGTTTTTAAAGAGAGGTTGGATGATTTTGCGGAGAAGGTTGATGATATTGATGTAGATTTAGGTGAGGGGCCAGAAACCCTCGTTGAAAATGTTCAAACAACACCGGTGCAAACACCCCAAACTGGTGAGGGTCAAAAAAAAAAAAGAAAAGAATTAAGGTGCCTGTGGGACGAACAGATCTCCCGCTTGTTCGACAGTTTAAGGGCATGCAAGCTAAAGAGGCCAAGCAAGCTAAAGCCTCCTCTTCACCCTCACAACCCAGATCTGCTAAACCTAAACCTACTCCTAAACCCTCTAGAAAATCTTACAGATTAGCCTCTCAAAGCACCTCTCGTCCTTCTAAACCAGCTGGTTCCTCCAAACAGGAGCCTCCCCTGGTTGAGGAGATTGTTTCCTCACCAGAGAGCTCATCTGTTCGAGAAACTAGGAAAGCCCCTGCTGAACAGGGCTCTCCCCAGGTCCCTCCTGCCGAGTCACCTGCCAAGGACAAAAGCAAAGCTCCAGCCGAACATAGCTCTGAACAGACCCCACCAACCCAGCAAACACCCTCCAAGAAGACTGTTCCTAAGAGGAAGCTTTCTTCTAAACAGGTCCCCAAACAGGGTCCTGCTAAGGATGAACCTGAAGACCCCAGCTCCAAAAAGGCAAAGAAGGCAGCGCCCACCACTTCAAAATTGGCCCAATTTCTTCAGAGAAGTGTGGTGCGGGGCAAAATTGTAACGGTGACATACTTTCAGGAACAGGGTCTGGAAATGTTTCTGGACAAGCTCAGGGCACAGGGTTGGCTGGAACTGTTTGCAAACACCCAACTGGGGTGTTCTGTCCTAGATTTGGCCGAATTTTATGCGAATTGCAATGTCACCAATGCTGTGGTGACAAGTGAAGTTAATGGGAAGCAACTGAAATTCAATGCCAAAGATCTGGGTGCAATTTTGGGTGTTCCTGCTGAAGGTTTTGATGTGTATGTCCGGGAGGACAAGACCGTGCTTGGGACAGCACGGCTGCTGCAATTAACTCAAACACTGAGCCAGCAAATAAGGTTGAAAGCCTCCTAGTCCGTCAAGAAAGGTGACATGACTTCTCTTCATCAATTGCTCTTTTGGTTCATTATTAAGAATATCATCCCTAGAGGTCAAGGCCGCAATCTTGCAGATGCTATAGATCAATGTTTTATTGACCTTATGGATAAAGAAGAGCAAATTAACCTCCCAGCAATCATGATTTGCCATATCTCCAGGATTGCAAACACCTCAAGAGAACATGATATGGGGTGTGGTTTCTTACTGACTCTTGTGTTTGCGCACTTTGGGATTTCTCTGCAGAAGAAAGTGGGGGTGCAGATGATTGATGCAATAGCGAGTAGCACTCTAATGGGGTGCGGGTTTAAATTGGTCAGAGGAGACCAAGCAGCTTCGAAACAGGGGCCTCGAACACCCTTTCCCCCTGTTTTTGGTTCTTCCTCCAGTGAGCCTTCTGTTGATGCCTTGCTACTGAATCAATCCCGGTTGAAGACCGAGCTTGCTGAGGTTCAAGCTGCTCTTGTTGAGGAGAAGGCTCTCAATGCCAAGCGCCATGAGGATCTCATGTCGATTCTTTCAACTCTCTCAGCCAAATTCTCTTCTCCTCCTCCCTGAAACAGCTCTACCCCCTGATCCCTTCCCTGTTCTGTCTTCCCTTCTTTCTCACTTTTCTGCCTGTTCTCGACACTATTCTGAACTGCTTGTTTTTGCATATTATGATAAATTGTGGTTATCCTAATCTTGGTTGGATATGCCTTGCTTGTTTTCTTAAAGTTAATTGTTTGTGCGTGACTTGGATGGCCAATATAATTAACGTACCATATACTTGAGTGTATCGCAGGTTGTTTTTCCTCCATTACCCAAGTGGTGGTGTTGCAAGAAAAAGTTTTAATATTTATAAACCCCAAGTGCAAGGTGTATCGTTGAGTACTTGGGGTGTCGTCCGCAGGGAATTGTGTTTCCAACTACCAGACTAAACTAAAGCGTCTCAAGTTAGGCAGGATCGAAGGGTGAGAAGGGAAAACTAAACTACGCTACAAATACAGAAACAAGCGACTTGGAATTGTGATTTTACCAATGGATGAACCAACTAACCAAGACGAGTCCTAACCTACCCAAACCACACTACGAACTAGAGATGGTCGGTTGCACCATCAAAGGCCACCCAAGCCCTCTCTCAAGGGTCATGAGCTAGTCTAACTCGCGTAACCACCTACTTTCGTGGGGTTAGTCGAATTAGACCACAAAACTAGTAACCCCGGACCTAGCTCGATTCGGATACTACTTTCGTGTCCCGAACTCGGCCATTCCCTCTCCCACACTAGCGAATTGACCTCACCTGTCAGCATAAGTCAATCGCCTAAAAATATGGATGAAAACCCTCTCAGGCATTTCATCGAACACTTGGCGGGCATGAAGGAAAACTCTAGGTTCTAAGCATAGATTGGGTATGGTTAGGCCAAATAGAAGATTAGTTAGCCATCAAAAGGCTAATCACAACCCAAGCCAACAAATTCTAACAACTAATCATTAACAAAACACAAAAACCTAAACCTAAACCTAAACTAACGAAGGACGAAATAAACATGAACTGAAGGAAAGAGAATGAAATCCAACAATCAAATAAAACATGAATTAACAATCAAAACTAAACACTTAAACTAATACAATCTAAACTAATAAGATTAAACAAGAACAAACAATAACAAAATTGAAATAATAAGAGAGGAAGAAGAAGACTTATGCTTGAATTGAATGAGTGAAGTGGAAATCCCCAAACATCAATCCCAAATCAATACAACTAAATCTTAATCTAGTCCCCTCAAAGAGGTTTTTATTGGCTACAATCTAATCTAAACTAACCTAGAAAAATTAGAAGAAGAAGCCCCCCGAACAAGGTCGAGAAAGGAGGATTAAATAGAAGACAAGGCGGGCCGCGAAGAACTGAAGGAAACAAGGGGCACGACCGTGCCTAGGTGGCACGGGGTGGCCGTGCCACCTTGCTGGCCGGCTGCCCCGGCTGGCTCCCGTTTTTCCATCTTTTCGCCTGTTTTGATCTTTTTCCGCCCTTTTTTGCGATATTTGCTTGGTTCAACTTATTACCTGCAAGAATAAACAAAACAAGTAAAAATCTCAAAAAATACTTAATAAAATAAGAAAAACTCTAAAGATTACGTTATTATACGAGCTAAGATTAGGTAAAAAGGGCATGTAAAATGCGACAAATTATCACTTAACAGGTGGTGATTGCAAACACCCTGTTTTACCTTGTTTGCCAATATTTTTTTCGATGATGCCAAAAGGGGGAAGATAGGGATGACCATGTTTGTTTTATTTTGACTTGGGTTGAGTTGACTTTCTTAAATTTTTCGTTGCTTTTGTTTGCTCTTGTGTGACTTGAATATTTGGCACTAACCGATTTTTGTTTTCTTATGAAAGGTCAATACGGTCATTTGGTTTGTCATCATCAAAAAGGGGGAAATTGTTGACCCTATCCATATGTAATGTAAGGTTTTGATGATAACAAACACAAATGTAATATATGCTTGAGTGTGTTGTTCAAACAGATTCCAAATGTTGTTTGAAATACTTTGAAATTGCTTGGTTAACTATGCTTAAGAACAGGTCTTAAGAACAGGTTCTTAAGATCAGTTGATTCAGGAATCCAGAACAGCCTAGGGATCAGTTCTGCAAGGTATTTGGAGCAGCAAGTTGTTTTTCTACAAGATGTCCGGTTGATTCAACAAGAGTCTTGGTTTGTTATAGGTTTTATTTTCTTAGATTCTTGTTAATATGCCAATTAGAAAGTCTTAATTTAACACTTACTTGAAATGGTTTTGCTTTTTGAAAATATTTCAGAACACTATCTCAGAACAGTTCTGGAACAAGGTGTTCAGGATGTTCTCAAGCCAAACTGCAAAAACATTTTTCACGAATTCTTCTCTGATTTTTTGGCTAACGTCTCTGAGATTTTTGAGCAAGATTTTCTGCTGATTAATTAGTCCAAAGAGACTATTTTTGGCTATGAGAAACTTGGGGAGAATTGCAAGTCTATTTTTAGAGTGCTTTATTCTCCGAGTAACAAAATCTCTATTTTTAAAAAATGGCTGAATTTGTGGAGAAAATCATGGGATGATTTACTGAGTTTTTATGGCTGAAAATAACCGTGTAGCTCAAGTAGTTAGTGGGAATTTTCAGTTCACACTTTCCACTCCTTGTGGCCCAAGCTTTTTCTTTTTAGAAAATATTTGTGATTATTCCACTTGGTTTTCTATTTAAGCAAGACTCCACACTCATTTTCTTTATCGGTTTTCACAGTAATATTTCAGAGTTTAAGAGCCATATTTTTCATAAAGAAAACCGACCCAAGTGTGTGCAAGATTGAGCTTTCAAAGTTTGCATACTAGGAGCATACTTGTACCTTACACTAGCTTATTCGAGAAGCACAAAAGTAAGGTGTCCATCTTGTTTTCTCTCTTTCAAAAGTGAGTTGAGTGTGTCCAAATCAAGGGGATTTTGGACGTGGGGTAACCGGTCTTAGGGAAGACGGTTACGTGTGTGTTACAAGTTGTAACGGTGTGAGTTACATTGTAACGTGTTTAGCCCGAATA
>JAKOGI010000565.1:397500-437500 GCA_029747015.1 Carnegiea gigantea | reverse complement strand
CAGTAGGCCAGCCTGTTAAAGTATATTAACGGATTAGGTCGGTTGGCCCACTAACAGTCCGTTAAGCGATCTGACAATTTTTTCAATCTACTAGCCACACTAATTTATATACTATAATTAGTTAAGTTTACTATTAACACTTTATATGTAACAATAATTATTATATAAAGTTTTTTTGTGCAACTTTGTTTCATGCTAAAACGGGCAAAAAACGGGTCGTTCATTGGCTGACCTAACCCACCCCATTTATTTACATAAGCAACCCAACCCAACCCACCTTGTTAATAGATCAGCATGACCTGACCTGGCCCACTTCATAAATGCACGAACCATAACTTGACTTGACCCAATTTGATGTATTGTCCACCCCTACTCGAGAGACATCAATAATAGTAGTGGAGATTGAGGAGGATGGGAGAGGGAGATACACGCTGGGGGAGCAATTGAGGAACGATATCATGAACTAGTTGGATACTAGCTAAAAGTGACCATCGAGTTATTATTCAAGCCCTAGTCACACTAGCGTGGCAAGTTTGACATTTGGATAGTGTTTGGTTGGAAGAAAAATGATTTTCCCAGAAAATCATTTTCTGTAGAAAATGTTTTTCCAAGGAAAATTGATTTTCATGTCACATTTTCTGTTGTTTGGCACAAGATAAATAATTTTTCATTAAAAAAAAAAACATGTCAATTGAATTGTTTAAATAATAAAAAATATTGACTGAATAGTCATAGTTGATATAAATGTTGAGCAAATGAAGGAACTTTGAGCTTAAAATTCATATTTCAGTTTTTTTTAATATTTCTTCTCCGATGATCAAGTCTCGATCTAAACCGTTGAAATTATTTTAGTGACGCAAAACATCGATTGAATTGATTAAGTGGCGAAAAATGTCAATTAAATTGTCATGGTAGAGAAAAATGCTGACAAAATAAAGGAATATCGTACTCAAAATATGGATTTTAGCCTATTTTAATCTTTCTTATCTAATGATCAATCATGTTTCAATTCAAAATATTGAAATTATTCTAGTAGTGAAAAATATTGACTGCACTGTTTAAGGGGTGAAAACATCAATTGAATTATTGTTGCAGGAAAAAATGTTAAGCAAATGAAAGAATACCAAGCTCAAAATCTGAATTTGAGCATATTTTAATATTTTCTATCTGGTGATCAAGTTTCGATCCAAATTGTTAAAATTGTTTTAATAGCGAGTCAATTGACTTGTTTTAGTAGTAAAAAATATCGATTAAATTGTCGTGATAGAGATAAATGTCGATCAAATAAAAGAAATTTGAGTGAAAAATTTAAATTTGAATTTATTTTAATCTTTCTCATTGAATAGTCAAGTTTTGATCCAAACCATTGAAATCGAATTTTGCACTTAAGTTCAGTTGATCATATCATCAAAGAGTTAGAAGGAAGAAAACAACTTCCTATCTTATCATAAAAGAAATCATTTTCCTCCATTGGAGGGGAAATCATTTTTCTTGGAACGTAATTTTTCATGCTTTATTGTACCAAACAATGGAAAATTGAAAAACTATTTTCTGAGAAAATCATATTTTTTCCAACCAAATACTACTTTAATCCTGAATTTGACGGTTTTTCTTCAACAAGGCCATAACTAAAAGTACAATTAATCATACATTTATCAAGAGGCCAGCCAAATAACTGACTGACCTGATTCACACAATATGATAGTTAAGTGTAAGTCATACTTAATAAATCAAATTGTTCGGGTACCAAAGACTTGACCTTGATATAAGGTACTTGGGCTCAAACTACACTTATGCAATCCCTTTGTACCACAACCACACCCTTCTTTTCTTTTTTTTTGGGGGGCAGGGTGAACTATGATTAATTCAATTGATTCAATTTCTTTACCTTCTAAAAATTTTCCAGTCCATAATTCATATTGTCATAAGACAATATTTGGATCGAAGAGAAGAAGATCAAGAAACTCGATCACCTTTTAATATTATTTAGCAATATGAAAAACTTATTATTCATTAATCTTATTTATTTCACTATGTGATTTTTGTTTCTAGGGGCTACCATTGGCAAATCAAATTATCTCTACTTATTTACCTTTTCCTTATTATTTTTATGTTAATAAACTTTCTGTTATCAAGAGTCTCTTCATACCCTCTTTCGATGGCTAGTGCTTATTCTCGCTTTTAGAGCTAATTTATCAGTTTAATTTTAAAATATTCTAGTACAATGATTAAGTAAAGTTTATCAACGAGAAAACTGTAGAAGTTTGACGGATCTTATTGAAAGTTGTATTACAAAACAATGATTAAGTGGAAGATATTTATATTAGATATTTCAATAAATAAATTTAACGTTAATTATCAAAAAAAATTGCAATAAGGCCTTGTAGCTAATTTTAAATCCCTGCTCTGTTCTCTGCCAGTTCACTAATTGCCACGGTACCCTCATGCATGCCATCGATAAAGTCAAAGATACACACATCATCTTTCCTTTTTCTCCCTCCCTCTTCTCAATATTATCTTCATAGATCCTCTTTCTTCCATTAGCAATGTTCAAACTTAGACGGAATGAAAATGAAAAATGTCTTTTTAAGCCGTTAAATTTCAAGCGTGTATTTAGTAAAACATTATATTTAGAATTAGAACCATACCCCGCCGCCCACACCCCTGCCCAAAAAAAATTTAAAAAACAAAAACAAAAAGGGGGCCAAGGCAATAAAGACTAAGAATATTCCCATATTCAAAATAAGAGACAACTAGGAGGGCGGCCTAACCTGGAAGACTTGGAGGCCAAAATTGTAACAGCCATAGCTTTCAAAGAGGGTGGTGTATACATAACAATTACAGCAATAAGAACACAAACAAGAAACTGGTGGACACGATCATCTTAGGATAAAGTGGTTGGATTCACTCTACCACTGAGCAGCAGCCCATGTCAGTTAACAAACACCTAAGCCTCCTACCCTCGAATCCACGTCAAAATTTTCATCATCAAAATTGCGTGACTTATTATTGCATGGTTCAAAAAACTTGCAATAACTTGGCATTTTTTATTTAGTTGGGAAGCAACAGAATGACATTGTTGGCCAACGGCCGTGTTTCACTCTCGATGGCCAGAGGCATCCATGTGGCAGCGCCCGGCAGAGGGTGCAGGGTGGTGAAGTTTGGCAGTAAAGAGTTGATGGGGATGAAGTTGAAGAGTTTGCACAGACAGAGCAAGTCAGTCAAGCTTAGGGGACATGTGTGCATGTCTGTTGTTACTGGTATTGCTGCTGAGGTTCAGGTGAACTACTTAAAGGCTCCCAGTTTTTTGGGTTTGTTTTTCACTTATTCGTTTATTGTATCATTAATATGACACAATTGGAAAAGATGTGTAAAAGGTTTGAATTGGATTAGTAATTAGCAAATGCAGGGAATGGTTCATTAGTTGATGCCTGCCAATGTGTTCAAAAATACTTTTTTTTTGGGGGCCAAAATCACTATAGAGATAAATGTCAGTAGGAATGAAGAATAAAAAATAGGCTGCTGAAGCAGCTAGAAGTAGATGGCACCCTGTGCACTGGTTGGATGTGCCCTGAGTTCGAACCTTGGTCAAAGCACACTACATGATTCCAGGTCATTGGAGATCGAAAATTAGAGACGGAGTGTAAGTTTGGTCTCTAATTTAACCTAGAGACCAGAACTAGATGCAAAAAGACTGAAAATTAGATGCAAATATTTGTTTCCATCACCCATAGCCTAGGCTACATACCTTGACAACCCAGGTCTAGTGGGCAATGGGCTTACAATCAGTACCCAAAAGAAGGAAAAGGGCATCTCCAGGATGAATTGATGGTTGGTCTAAGAAAATTAGACCAATTTTACAAACAAAAGGTGGGCACATCTACCACGGAACCAGCTGCAACAAAAGTTTCAACTGATTGTTGTAGGTTAGGATTGATGTTATATCATACTTGAATATATGTACACATGTTGGCTATAGCAGTCAAGATTCCTTATCAACTAAAAATGGTGCTTGTGCCTGAAGTTTTGGAAACTTGAAAATAATGTATCACTAAAACACCTTAAATTTGGCTAAAAAAACAGAGGATCCTCTGAAATAGCTGATAACTATGTAGACGGCCTGTGCTTCTTGTCCTAGAATCGGCAATGCTCTGGACTGTGGGTGTTGGATTAAGAACTAGCAAGTAGCTAGCAATAAGAATGAGTGAATGTTTTCAGCATGCTTGACTGCTATAATCTGTCCACTTCAAATTTCCCATCCTTTGAGAACCATGTGCTGGCTTCAAATGTTAAGTCCAGCCTGGGGCCTCAAGTCAGGGAAAAAAGGACATCAAAACTGTGGCAGCAGTGATACTAGGAGGAGGAGCTGGAACTCGCCTTTTCCCTCTGACAAAACGATGCGCAAAACCAGCTGTGAGTGTTCTTTATTGTTCTTATACCTCATGTAAAAGCAAAGTTGGGTCTTCTTGTTTTACACAATAGTATGCTAATGCTATGAATGCTAATAATCTTCACATTGTCCAAAGACAGGTTCCCATTGGAGGCACTTACAGGCTAGTAGATGTGCCGATGAGCAACTGCATAAACAGCGGCATTAACAAAGTTTACATCCTTACTCAGTTCAACTCTCAACCGCCACCTTGCAAGTGCTTACAGCTTTGGCAGTGGTATCAATTTTGGAAATGGCTATGTAGAGGTCCTCCATCTACCATCTCTCCTTTCACTTTTTACTATCTCGAAATGTTTGATGCCACCATCCAGAGCCCTTACATAAGAGGGAGGGGGGAGGGAGGGCATCTGATAAAGAAAACCAATAAGCCTCTAAGAGTCAAAGTCCTAGTAACATACAGCAGCCACACCCTGCAAACTGACCTGGATCCAATCACCTGACATTTGCCTGGTTTGATCAATGCAAGCCAAAACAGCCACACCCTGCCAGCTTGGCTGACAGATATTGATACACACTTCTTGACAAGTTATGAGCGGATCGACTTTAGGCTTGAATATGGCTTAAACCCATACTAACCCAAGTATTCTGCTAAACCATCTTGACCCGATGTGAGATTAGCTTGTCTCATCCAAGGACTTGTGACAAGCAATTTACAAGTCTAAGCAACAGTGAAAAGATGAAAAGTAAAAGAATCATATTGGACATAACATACAATGTAATTAACAATTTCACACTTTGGCCTTCTCTTCTGATCAGGTTCTTGCTGCCACGCAAACTCCTGGGGATGCAGGTAAAAATTGGTTTTAGGGCACTGCTGATGCTGTCAGGCAGTTTTGTTGGCTCTTAGAGGTAATATCTCAACACCAGATAAGAACATGTCACAACTCATTTGAATATGCAGCATATTGACACTCTACAAACATGTACTAGGATCAAAGAAGTAAGGACGTCGAGGATGTCCTGATTCTATCGGGTGACCACTTGTACAGAATGGACTACATGGACTTTGTGCAGTTGAGTAACTCTTCAGTCCTAAGGCCTGTTCCATACAGCTTAATTTCTAGAGATGTTGCAATGACAAAGTTTTGCTTTGGTTATAAGGATCATTGGCAAAGTGGGGCTGATATCACTATTTCCTGTATACCAATGGATGACAAGTACGCATAAATTGGTTTTTCAGTTTGCAAAAATAAGACTGAATTTTCTACCAAAATTTTGACTTGGGTATTTTAAAACACCCTTGCTATTTACTGTTAAGGATGTCACAGGACTCTAAACTAGGGGTGACCAAGTTTAGCTGTTTGCAAATTAAGGGTTCATGTGAGTAGCTGAATCATCTGTGTTCTGTGTAGCCGTGCCTCAGATTTTGGTTTAATGAAGATTGATGAGACGGGAAGGGTTCTGTTCTTCAGCGAGAAGCCCAAAGGAGATGATTTGAAAGCTATGGCAGCACTAATACCTCAAAGCTATACAGATTTAACTGCTTAAATTCACGACAGTTTGTGCTAAGAAATGTTGAATGCTGCAGGCAGTTGATACAACAGTTTTAGGACTGTCGAAAGAAGAAGCCACAAAGAAGCCATACATTGCATCCATGGGTGTTTATGTATTCAAGAAACAGATATTGCTTAAATTGTTACGGTAAAACTGAATATTCGATCTTCTCATCTTTCAATTACAGCCTGAAACTTGAGGTATTCCTAATGAAAGGATTGAGTGGTATGTCGCTTCTCTTTCTTCATCAGGTGGCGTTTTGCAACTGCGAATGACTTTGGATCTGAGATCATTCCTGCATATGCTCTAGAAAAATATGCCAAGGTAACTGTAGAAACATCCATGCAGAGCAAATTCTACAAGAACAGACCTAACAAAAATAATACTGTCCTATTACCTGACCCAAATGCCTGAAATCAGAGCTGACTAAAACACACCCAGTCTGAATCCCAAGGTCTGGCTGGGAATCAGATGTGGGCAGTCTTACCTCTATGAAGGCCAATTCGAGCGAAATCACACCAAACTAGAAGATTCAAAATGAACTAACAAGATTGACCTATCTCCAATTGACCTAAATCCTACAGAACCAATGCTGAAGCTTTCGATACCAATGTGAATTGTCTTTTCTTGATGCGCTTTGCAGTCAAACTATCAAACTTTTCCAAGTCAGATCCTAACAGGACCCAAATTAAAATGACTCATTTTGTACCAAATCCGATGCAAATTTTCTATCAATCTGGTGTAGCCTGATTAGAAACGGATCCAATCTATACCCAACTGAAGGACCCATTTCCTTGGTCTCTGTCAACTTAGCAAAGTGAGACCTTACAGCAAGAAAATTGAACAAATTGCCCTTTAATGTCTTGGTTTTAACAAATTTCTCAAATTGAACACCTGAGATTGCTTTTGTCACTAAACATATATGCAGGCTTATCTATTCAACGATTACTGGGAAGATATTGGAACAAGCAGATCCTTCTTTGAGGCAAATCTTGCCCTAACTGAACATGTAGGTGTCAACATCAAAGCATGCTGTCTAAACTTGAATTTAGGACTATGATTTTCCTATGTCATTTTTTACTGTTTGCTCATTTCAGCCTCCGCGATTTAGCTTCTACGATGCAGACAAGCTAATGTACACATCAGGAAGAAACTTGCCCCCTAGCAAGATTGACAACAGCAAGGTAAATTATTTCAGCATTCATAACTCTGCTTCTTTATTCCTGCGATGTGACAATTGCAGGATAAATAAAACATCTGATGGCAAATTGAGATAATTGTCAATTCATTGGCACAAATAGGTCAAAGACTCAATTGTATCACATGGATGCTTCTTGAACAACTGCCTGATAGAGCACAGTGTTGTTGGTATCCGGTCTCGCATCAATTCTAATGTCCACTTGAAGGTCAGTATCAAAAATCTAGATCCACTGTACGTTATTTCAAGCATGTCAATGCCGGTGAAATTTTGCCACAGCCATTGGTGGTTCATGTACCTAATTTCAAGCAATACAGGGCATGTTATTGCCATGTGACTGTTTTTCAGTGTTCTTCATTGAAAATCAGTTTTTAATCTTTCAGAAGTTGTAATGATAATTCTAAGATCCCCTAAGATGCAGGACACAGCGATGTTGGGGGCTGACGTGTATGAGATTGACGCTGAAATTGCATCACTACTAGCTGAAGGAGGTGTTCCTATTGGAATTGGCAAAAACTCAAAAATCAAGTACATGGCACTCTGACAGCTTTCTTCCATCTTTGATCCCCACCAACAAAATAGGGAAACAAAATAGAGTAAAAAATGCCAAAGATAGAGGAGGTTTTTTTCCTTGTTTTCTCATGATTTTCCAGTGACGTTTTACAGGGACTGCATTATTGACAAGAATGCAAGGATAGGAAAAAACGTTATGATTTCTGTGAATGTAAGTCAAGGCTCTGACCCAATTAGGGAGCTTGGTGGTGTATATATAACAGTTTAGGGAATACAACATTACATTATTGGCCTTTGTACCCTGTTACGCCCCCTCAATCTGTTGGGGAGGGACGTACTGACAGATTGTCCCTGAAAAAATCAAACAACTTAGAAGACAACCCTTTGGTAAAAATATCAGCTAACTGAAGCTTTGTAAGAATATATCGAACAATGAGATCCCCATGAGCAACACGCTCACGTACGAAATGATAGTCAACCGCGATGTGTTTGCTACGATCATGCTAAACTGGATTAACAGTCATGTAAGAGGCACTAACATTATCACAATAGACCTTGGTAGGGGATGAGAACCGAAGGCCAAGATCAGCCAGGAGCTTGTGAATCCAAATGGTTTCAGTGACTATATAAGCCACAGCTCGATACTCAGCTTCAGCAGAAGATTTGGCAACAGTGGGTGTTTCTTGGAGCGCCAGGAGATGAGATTTGGGCCAAAAAAACACTGCATAGCCGGTGATAAATAGACAAGAATCTTTGCAACCCGCCCAATTAGCATCCGAATAGGCAACAATGACCGAAGGAGTGGAAGCTAAACGTAACTGCAAGCCAAAACTCAAGGTACCTTGCAAATACCTGAAAATACGCTTGACAGCATGTAAATGAGTAGTACGGGGAGCATGCATATACTGGGAAACTATATAAACTGCGTAGGCAATATCAGGTCTAGTCATAGTCAAGTATTGCAATGCACAAACCATACTTCTGTACTTGGTCGGATCAGCAAGTAACTCTCCATCTGTAAGGGTCAATAAGGTTCTGGAAAGGGATAGGGTACGAACAGGTTTGGCAGTATGCGTATGAAATTTGCAAATGAGATCATGGATATATTTTTGCTGGGACAAAATTATACCCTGAGAGTTTCGCACCACCTGAACACCCAAAAAATAATGTAGGTCACCCAAGTCCTTCATAGCAAACTGATGGGAAAGAACAGAGATGAAGTTATAAAGGGCAGAAGAGGAACTACCAGTGAGAATAATGTCGAAAAGGAACTACCAGTGAGAATAATGTCATCGACATAAAGAAGGAGGATCATAGTGGTAGAACTATGGTGATAAACAAACATGGAGGTGTCTGAGGAGGAACAAACCAAACCATGAGACAGAAGAAAACTGCTAGACTTATGGAACCAGGCACGAGGTGCTTGCTTGAGCCCATAAATAGCTTTCTTAAGCTTACAGACATGACGAAGAAAGTGGGGATCAACAAACCCAGGTGGCTGGCGCATGTAGACTTCTTTAGTAAGAATACCATGAAGGAACGCATCTTAACATCAAGTTGTCGGATGGGCCAACCAAAAGTGAGAGCAAGGGAGAGAACCAAGTGAATAGTGGGGGGCTTGACAACAGGACTAAAGGTCTCACGATAATCAATGCCAGCCTGTTGGTGGTTACCAAAAGCAACCAACCGTGCCTGATACCTTTTAACAAAACCATCAGAATAAAATTTAACTCTGTAAACCCATTTACAACCCACAAGATTTTGCCCAGATTGAGGTGGAACCAACTCCCAAGTGTCATTAACAAGCAGCGCAGTATATTCCTCAGTCATAGCCTTTTGCCAGTTTGTATTAGTAGAAGCTTGTTTAAAAGATGTGGGTTCAAGACCCACAATAGATGTGTCAAGAGACAAAAACTGCTTGGGTTTTCGGATGCCACTCTTGGCCCAAGTAATCATAGGATGGGCATTTATAGGATGGATACCCAGGGTAGAAATAGGTTCATAGGCGGGGAAAGCAAGAGAGGGGCCGATGACATTGGGGGGTTGGGTTGTTGGGCTGGACAGAGAAGCGCATGGGCGAGCCACTGGGGTGAGGTCCGTGGAGGAGGAGGCAGATTAGGCGAGAGAGACTGGCAGCGGGGAAACAGGCTGGGGTGTCACAGCTGGCGGCTCAACGTAAGGAGAGGAGGGTGGAGTGGGGGAATGGGCTGGGCTGGCGGGTGGCGGGAATGTGGGAGAGGGAAGTGGACCTTGGGCTGTAACAGGTGGACTTGAAGGGCTAGATGCAGGCAATAGGGAAAAAGGACAGGGGAAGACACTAGTGGGAGTAGGCTGAGAGAGCTCCATAAGGAGATCGGGAGAGGGGTGAGCGGACTGGAACAAGGTGGAGTTGGACAACTTGGAAAATTCCAAAAGAGGAAATTCATGTTCACGAAAATTACATGTCGACTTATAAAAATCCAACCCGAGAGAGGATTGAAACAGTTGTATCCTTTATAATGGGGGTAATAACCAAGCAAAATACATCGAGTAGATCGGGGGACTAATTTATTAGCAGATGTAGCTGAAAAATTTGGATAACAGTCACAGCCAAATGTTTTGAGAAAAGTGTAATCAGGAGATTTTTGAAGCAATTTTTCAAAAGGAGATTGGCCGTGAAGATTAGACATAGGAGCCTGTTAGGAACAAAAACAGCAGTTTGAGCAGCATCAACCTAAAAATTGGTAGGCATATGTGCCTCAATGAGGAAAGCACGAGCTATCTCATTGAGGTGACGATGTTTTCGTTCAGACACACCGTTTTGAGATTGAGTTTCAGGACAGGATTTGTGGAAATAGATGCCATGTGCTAAAAAATGAGCATTAAGGGCTGAATTATCAAAGTCACGCCCTCCATCACTCTAGAACATTTTAATTTTGGTATCAAGCAAGTTTTCTATCAACTTTTGAAATGCACAAATGGTAGGTAAAAAATCTGACTTGTGCTTCAGTGGATAAATCCAAGTATATCGGGAGAAATCATCCACAAAGTAAACATAATACCGAAAACCATGGTTCGACAAAACCGGAGATTGCCATAAATCAGAATGAATTAATTCCAAAGGTTTGTAAGAATGATGTTCTACTAACTGAAAAGGTAAACGATGAGATTTAGCAAGTCCACAAGAATTACATGAATCATGAAACTTATTAGAAAAAGAAACTAAGTTCCTAGTTCTAAGAAAATTTAAAATCCTAACTCCACAATGTCCGAGCCGACGATGCCAGGTTGTGGCAGGATCAACAAGAGCAGCAAAGGCCGAGGGGGAAGAAATAGGTAAGGTGAGAGGATAGACGTTTCCAGTGGCAGAGGCATGCAGCAAAATCCTACTCAAGAGTTTGTGCTTGACACAAACAAACGAGTCGTCAAATACAATAATGCAATTGTTATCTTAACAAAGTTGTTTGACAGACAATAAATTATGTTTCAATGTAGGAACATGCAAAACATCTTTCAGGACAAGAGGCTTATGGACTGTAGGAATATTAAGAGAGCCAACATGCTTAATGGGGAGAAGAGTACCATTCCTAACTCGGACTCGATCACTGCCAGTGTAAATAGACTTAGAGAGTAAATTACCGTCTGTAGGAGTCATGTGTGAAGCGGCAGCCGAATCAGGATACCACACTGATTCGTTATCATCGACGGCATTAAAGGTGGTAAACACAGGAACAGTGGGGGTTTGAGAAGGAGCATAGCGTTGTGGGCAACCCACTGCTCTATGTTGAGGGGCAAAACAAATCTGACAAACAACATTAGGGTGTGAACCGAGGACCTCTTCAGATGAATTATTACCATAGGCACTTCCTGTAGTCACACCCTTGTTGACAGGTTGGTGCTGATTCTGGTGAGAATTACGGTTGCCACCCCCTTGGTGCTTATTACCCTTCCGATTGTTGCGCCCCTTTTGTCTATTACCACCAGACCCATTTCCACAAGTGGAGGTAGAGGACTGAATGGATTTCTCTGATTCCGAAGAAGCAACAGTAGTGGCTAACACAGGATGATGAACACAAAACGAGTCCTTGGATTTCAGGAACTGAAGCCGCTGCTCGTAGTGAATGAGTTTGGAACGAAGATCATCAAAGGTGAGGAAGGTGGTGCCATAAGCGAGAGTGGTAACCAAAGTATGATAATCCTCATCTAAACCATTCAAAGGCAACTAAACAAGGTCAAGATCCGGAACAGGAGTCTGAATGGAAGCTAACGAGTCAACAATGTGTTTAATACCACGTAAATAGTCCTCCATACTTTGTTTAGGATCTTTAGATAGATTAGACAGAGTACGGCGAAGATCCATGGCCCGAGCAAGACTAGTAGTATTAAAACGGTGTGACAGATAATCCCAAATTTTCTTAGCATGAATCAAATCATGAACCTCAGTTAACAACTCAGGGGAAATCATAGCAAACAACCAAGATCGTATAAGTTGATCCAAACGCAACCAGACAGAGTATGATGGATTGGGATGTTGCACACCATTAAAATCAAGAATATACGAAGAAGGGGTATCAAGGGTACCATCAAAGAAACCATTGAGCTGCTGAGTTACCAGGAATGCAACGAACTGGGTACGCCAAGATAAAAAATTCTCAACAGTAGTGAGAACAATAGTGACAAAATTCTTGATATTGATCGAAAAGAGGCTCGTGTGAAGGGGGCAAGTTGGAGCGGAGAGACAGCCACGGGGAGTCAAGCGTGGAAGGGGGAGGACCATACGGGATAGGGCCGGTCTGGGGTGGCTGGGACGACCCGAACACACCGGCAGCAAGCCGGGGCTGCACAGCAGAGAAAGGAGCTACAGTGGGGGTCGCTGTGGACCAGGAGAGAGAAGAAGCCGACTGCAAGGAGAAAGCCGCGACACCAGAGAACGAGCCAGACTCAGGCAACAGCATCCCGGAGAAGACAGGAAACCGTGGGACCGAACCAGAGGACGGCAGCGACGTGGGTGGTAGCAGGAAGGAGGTGGAAGCTTGCACCGAAATAGAAGCCGAGACAGGAGAGAGAACGACTGGAGAGACCATGCTGCCGGAAACACCAGGGAACGGTGGAGGACTGACCGGAGTGGAGGGATCGGTGGACATGGTGGGTGGTCGACAAAGGTAGAAGGGGGGATGGTGGTGGGAGAAGTAGGGTTTCGGTGAGGGAGAAAGAGCCCGAGTTTGGTTTTCTTGGAAAGAAAGAAACCGAAAATTATTAGGCCAAGAATCTGTGCTCTGATGTGAATGTAAGTCAAGGCTCTGACCTAATTAGGGAGCCTAGCGGTGTATATATAACAGTTCAGGGAATACAAAATTACATTATTGGCCTCTATATACTATTAATTTCAAATTTAGATATACACAGCCTCTCCTCCTCTCTCTTATCTGCCTGTTTCTCAATAAAGTATCATGGTTCGAATTGTTACCCAACATAAATGTGCAATTCTAACTAGGACAACTATGCTTACACTATATAAGGCATGCATAAAACTAGAGCTGGAAAGCCTAATCCAACACGATAACACACCATGAACCCGACTTGAGTACTAAGAGAAACACAAAATGACCTAATGTCAAGTCAAGTTGGCTTCAAGTTGTGTTACCTGAGGCCCAAGTTTCTCCAAACATCTAGCTCATTTCATGTTCTTTGTATGTGCAGGGAGTACAAGACGCAGACAGATCGTCATAAGGATTCTACATTCGTTCAGGGATCACAGTCATACTAAAAAATTCGACAATCAAAGATGAGGTTGTCATATAACCAGTAACCATCTCTAAACACCCCCCAAACAAAAAAAGAAAATCAAGAGAGAATATATGAAGATGAGCACAAGATTACATGTCAAAACGAACATGTGGAGATATGAGCTTCATATGAGTTGGATGACAGATACTATCTGTACATTCACTAGTACTATCATAGTAAAACTCCTTTTTGCCTAAATGTGCTACTTCGCACAATGCACTAATTCACACAATGACATAGTGATATGATTAAATGATGAAATGACAGTTTGTCAAAGTAAGAAGGCAATATTAATGATAGTACGTAATGGATAGGGAAAAAAGATATGAAAAATTTTGAAAGAGAGTGGACATGTGTGAATTTTTCTCTTTTAAAGTTAGATTTTGACCGCTACATATGCCCATTAAAAAACAAAAAATCTATAAGTGCTTGAAATTGAACTTTCAGTTTTATTCAAAGCCACTAAAAGTTTTTCGTACCATTCCGTGCCACTAAACTTGATAATTATGCATTAAAATGCCATTTTTACTAGCTACAACCTATTAGCTAATTAAAAATGATATTTTGCCAATGGAAACAAGTTGACGATAGTTTTTTAAAAAAAGGAAAAATGAAAATTGACCCCCTTTCATTGCGTATTTGCTACTTCCTCCAGCCTCCACTAAACCCCTCATAATCCAACTTCAACATTCTCTCTCAATTTCTGCAACCAAAACCCATAATTCCTCAATCTTGCTCAACCTTTGCAGTCAAAACAATTCATACTAGTCATAGTCATGCACTTCCCACCACATTCGTAATACCGCTTATAGTGAAAGAAGTAAGGGCATGATTAATAGCCATGTAAGGGGCTTCAAGCAACGGAAGGTGACATTCTTAGATCTATTCAGATTGAATTCAAATGAACAACTATTACAGACTAAATAGGAGAACTCATCCCAAAAGACTAGCCTATTAGGTGAGAGAGCCCATTCGATCTATAAACCCCTCATCAGTTACTCATACAACCGATGTGGGACAAGTCCCATACCTTACAATTGGTCCAATCCGTAATATTCGACCCCCCTTAAGGGCCAACGTCCTCGTTGGTCGCAGCCACGTTGGTCACGGCTGACTTTCCCAGGCCATCACTCCGTGGGCCACCACTCCGAGTTCTCGTTGGTCATGGCCACGTTGGTCACGGCTGGTTCTTTCCCAGGCCACCACTCTAAGTCCTCGTTGATCACGGCCATGTTGGTCACGGCTGGCTCCCCCAGGCCACCACTCCGAGTCCTCGTTGGTCACGGCTGGCTCCCCCAGGCCACCACTCTGTGCGCCACCACTCCGAGTTGGCTCTGGTACCAATTGTTATAGACCAAACAGAAGAACTTATCCCAAAAGACTAGCCTATTAGGTGAGAGAGCCTATTTGATCTATAAACCCCTCATCAGTTGCCCATACAACCGATGTGGGACAAGTCCCATATCTTACAATTGGTCTAATCCATAACAACAACTAAATGTCCCGCGCAATTTTGCCAAGTGAAGATCGATTATAGGTGAAATTTGATTCTAGGATTTTCAAAAACCCTAATTCTGAGGTATTGGAAGAAGGTCAAAGGTATTGACTCATTTCTTTCCTTCAATTGACTCCTTTGCAACTTTATTTTTGTTTTTGCTTGAAAATTACAGCTCCAAAAATAAGTCTTGAAATATAATAAAACTGGTCAGCACTGGTTAGTTTTGAGACAAGTGGCATTTTAATCATAATTATCAAGTTCAGTGGCACAGAAAGGTACAGAAGGCATTTTTGAATAAAAATGAATGTCCAATGACATTTTTCGCCAAGAACTCCATATATTTGGTAAATAGAACTTTCACATAAAAGTACATATATTAAAAAGAAATCGTAACTCAAGCAAGTCCTAAACGGGTTTGGTTTCTAAAATCCTATTGAAACAAAAAAAAAAAGAAACAATGAGTCAAAAACGAGTTTTAGAGCCGAGAATAACAAGTATCCCTTTGAGGTATGTGATAATGGTTGCTCCACTTTGCGGCAATGCTGTTGCTAGAAAAACTTGCTTCCAAAGTTGGTGAGCCAATAAAGTAGTTTGTTTTAGTCAAGTAGGATTGAGTTAGACTTTGGTTACCCTAACTCCTAGGGTGATAGTACATTTGCACACTAAGAACTAGAAAGGATTCACTAATGTGATGGTTTGTAGGGTGAAAAGTTGGTGAGTGGATATTATTAACGGGAATTGAGAGCCTTGATATATACATTGTGCTTGTATTAACCTGATGTTCGGGTTGCAAGGGAGACGTGTGAGTTAGGTATGTACAATTTTCCCTTTTGGTACATTTGCTAAATTTTGAGAAACATTGAGAAAGATTTTCTATTTTCTCTTCTCTTTCTTCTTTTATTCAAAATTTTATAGGTATATCATTAGTAAATGCTTAGGAGACAACATTCGTCCAGTAAGGGGAGCCTAGAGGTTTAATGGGCTTGTTGTGTGTGCTATGTGCAACTGTAATTCATACGAAAGTAAGTTTGATGTCTTAGCTAGATATTTATTTTATCTTATTTTACTCATGGATGAGCAAAATATAAGTGTGGGGATGTTTGTTTGGCCACCAAAAGTGACTAAATAGGTTCACCTTATTAATTAGTTTTTACCATAATCAAGATTTGAATTGTTTGACTTTTGTATGTGCAAGAAATAATAATTTAATGAAATATTGCAAGCCATTAGCTTGGCATCCAAGAATACTAGACCTAATTTTGGACAGTTCGTGGCCAAATGCTAATTGGAAATGAAATGACTTCAATTAACTTCCTTGTTGTGGTCACTTTCCTACTATCGATCCAGATTAGAGAATTTTGGAGGCTTTTAGTTCGGAAAGTGAAGGATGACTTCAATTGGTTTATGGCCAGGTGATAATTGGAAATCAAATCACTGCTACTAGAGTTTGGAAAGTGAAGGATGGCTAGCGCACTATATAAGGAGGCTTTAGGCACCATAATTCATCATCCTGGCTTAGGTTTTGGTTTAGATTCTAGGGGTGTATTAGTTCAGTTAAACTCTTTCTCAAAATCTTTGATTCAAATACATAAACTTTAATCAAGTTTGAGTTTTTATTAATCTATTCGATTTAACTTTCAGTTTCTGCTTTCAATGAGTTGGTCATTTCTTCCCCCCCTCTCTTTGTCCTTCCCTTCTAGTGATTCAAGCTTGCTACTTTTTCATTCATTCTATTGATTCGCCTATTAGTAGCTATTCAGTTTGAAGATTTAATCATGTTTAGGTTATATTTAAATTTTGCAAGTTGAATGATTTTGTTTTCAAGTTCATTGCTGTCAACTAAGTCATATGTGTTAATAGTTAGTTTCAGTAACCTAGATTCAACTATGTCCATGTGGATTCAACCCTCAAATACTACAGCTAACAACTGTATGTTTGTAGTTAAAATTTCACCTCTGTTTTGAATCCTACCCTTTCATTTCACAATGATTCTCAAATGTGTACGCAAAGATTATAATGATTTTCAATTTAATCTCTCAAGGATACAATAAACATTTAAAATATGAATTGAGCTTTTGTGTTGTGTGTTGCACTCTTCTTATCCTATTGAGGTCTTTGTTTATAGTCCTCATTCTACAATAGAATCGTTCATGCTTAAGGATATAGCCATTGGAAGCTCCAAGATATTTCGTTGATGCTTCTCTCTAATGCTTAGTAGCTGGTTCAAGGGCCTTGATCGTCATCTCTACTCTCAACAGTTGTTGTGTCCATTCTTCGCTTCATCTGGCTCTAGGAGGAAAGCTTTAAGGCATATGAACTTCATTGAAGCGTGATGTGGATAGCTTCCCATTTTAGTGTAGCTGACTTTAGTTAGCTCTTTACATAACCCACTTTTGGCCCTTTTTTAATTTGAAATACTTTTGGATTGTCTTTCCTTGTATTCAAAAGGTTACAAGCTATAATAAAGTAAAAGCCACAAATTAGTCTTGCTTTTTGAAATCTAGACAACTGACAATTAGCAACATAATAATTTAATCAAAATCAGAAAAATTTAGTTAACCCAATTAAGCTTATTAGACAATTCACTATCTTCTGAGGACAAGTAACATAGCCAAATTTTGAAAGAAACATGAACGATCCTAAACAACAATTTGTACAATACTTACCAATCAGGAAAATGCATATCTTTCTTTGATTTGAACATCAGCATATAGTCAAGAAATTACCAAATTTAATGAAATTCGTCATAGTGACATAAAATATACTTTCACTACATTCCAATTTGTTAACATTCTATGACTTTAACAAGGGTTATTATCTAACATGCCTATTAAGGACCTTGATTTGGACTAAAAGGATGCAAGAAAGCTAAACTCTAGCATTTAAACTCTAGGTAGCCAGTGACTTAAAGATCTTGTCATGCAAGTCAAAAGAACATTTAAGCACATGAGTGATGTCTCAGAACTATGCATGTAATTGGCTGTTGATTATAACAAATGTGCCTTGAACTCAAAGCATATATAGGCTTCTAAAGCACATAGTCACATCACATTGAGGGGGATTTTTCACAAGAATTGCAGTGAAATTGTCTTTCATTTTATAGCTATAAACACTATTGTTGTTCTTGTTGTTGTTGTTATAGTAGCAGTAGTGGAAAAATAAAAATAATAATAATAATAATAATAAGCGACCTCGACAGTTGAATACTGACAACTATATTAAAATAACTATCTCCACTTAAAAAACTAGTCACTGTTTGAAGCATTATAAGTTAGTTAAACAACTAATTTAGTTGAACAGGAATAATTCTTTGTACCAACAAGTTATGAAAAAAGTTTGTGGTTATGAGCTTCATAATTTTCTAGTCTTCCATCTTTGTAACTTGAATGTAGCTCCATCGCTTGGCCAAAATATGTGCTAGCCAAAAAAGAATCAGTGCATGGGATCACAAAACATGAAAATCTAGTACAAAACTCCCTGCAAAATTATATTTAGGTAACGGTGTACAAGAAGGATGACTTGTGTAGGTCAAATGGGTGCATGTGAAACAGACAAAGAATACAAGAGGAAGATCTTGTGATTGCTTTGATTTAGAGGGGTTTAGGAAGATTTATATATGGATAGTCTTAGCCTATAAACAAAAAGATTGATACCAAGTAACCTACACTTTGTTTTTCTTTTTTTTTATTAAGTACAATTTTTTTTTGGGGTGTATAACAACCTTCTATGAGCTGCAGGACATGTGAATAAATACGTAAAGGATGCAGATTGGAAGAATTAAGTGCATAAAGGGAATGTTTGTCAGTACTGGAAAAATATATGCAATCTTTAAGATATTTTAAAGCTGATTTTTACCATTAGTAGTAATGACCAAACATCAATAAAACCAAACTCCTGGCTGTAAAATTTAATGTGCACTCACTGTCCAGAAAACAAAAAAGAAACTAGAGAAAAACTCACGGGGAAAGGGGAATAAAACAAAAAACATCACTGCCTCCTGGAGCACAATGCTCTGCACTACCAATACTACAGACTTACCAAACCTATCTAGAAGTAAAACAGCATTCAAGGAAAAATATTAGCATCCATTTAAAGATTGATATGTCCAAAACCTGCTTTCACTTCCGTGTAAATGAACCCAGAATCCCATCAAACTCCTCGATTTCTGAGACCTCCATAGCTAAGCAGACACTAGATGTGACCCTATGGCTACCACTGCTACTGTAAGCACTACTATTGTAACTACTTCCGCTTCTTCTTTTCCTTCTCCAAGTGATCATTAGTAAAGAATCGAACCTAATCATCGATTGAGGAGTATCAGCATTATTGCTTTTACATATTCCTACCAACCCTTTTGCGACAGGCTCTTACTCAACCCTTTGAGAATACTCAATCTCCCTTCTGACAAGGACCCCATAAGTGCCTCTGGTGCCCGTTGCAAGGGGAGCTATTGTACCAGCCATTTTCTGTGTGATGCTTAAGTTAGTTGAGGGTCTGACCTTATATAACATGGTCTTGTGCCTTTTTTGTAAATTTGTGATGCATTTACTTATGGGGAAGGATTGTTCATGGGAGCATAATATGATGGCTCTAAGTCTTTATCTAGGTATTGCTTTGGCTTTTTGGTCTTGGATCATCTATTTCACTAGAGTCAAGCTACTATTGGCCCAATAAGGGGTAGAGCTCTCCCATCACAGATTTTATCCATTCACAGGCCTTGAATTTGAGGCTTTATTTGAGGGAAACAAGTATCAAACTACTTGAACCAACCTATGTTAGTATATTGCTTTGAGTTTCAGTCATCTCTGTCTCTTGCTTTGCAGGATAAAATGCATGCTCTTTATTCAAAGTAGGCAGCCATGACATTCTTCTTTCCTATTCCTCAAGATGATGGTGAACAGTTTTCTCATTGTTCTTCCTTCCCTTTTTTCTTTCCCTTTTTTGGTTTTTTTTAAAGGGGGGGGGGAGGTGTTATGATTTTTAATAAAGATAAGTTCAAACCGCAAGTGTATGACTCTCATTATAGCACTTGAGGGTCGATTCACAGCGATGCATTATGAAATTAGGTCACTAACATTCTAATCCAAACTCATATTATTAGAGGCTAAACTAACAAGAACCACAGTCAAATTATTAAACCGTATGTACGAGTTAAGAAATCTACCAAAGCAAAGCAAAATCAAGAATTAAGAGGCACTTGTTAATCACAGAAATTCAATAACTCACAAGAGCATAATAGTAAACTACTTTGCAAAGATTGATAGACTAACCCAACATGATCAGCATCAATTTAGACAGATGAAAACCTAGATATTCTTACCATTTTTTCACACCAATTACAACATGAAAGAGACAAAGATTTGAATAGAGCAACAAGGGAAAAATGATAAACTCAATTCAGATCAATTGCTTGAAATTCTTACTCCAAAGCATCAAAATGCTCACTCAAACTAAGCTAGTCTCAAGAAAATTATCTGAATTGTAAAATTCTGAAAATTGAATCTAAAAACTTAAAATAATGAAATTGAAGAAAGGACAAGTTTGTAGATTCTACCACTAGTTTCTACTTCCTACCCTCTCCCCTCTTCAGTCAACCTTGTAGCTTTTTGTAGTCTCCAATCAAGCTCTTGTTCCCATTAATTTTCGAATTAACAGACTTTAAGGCTTTGTTTGGACCTAGGAAAGTTTCATGGAAAGAAGAAAAATTTGGAAAATAAGAATTTTTCCCATGTTTGGAGTGAAGAAAATTAGAAAGAAAAAAAATTACATGAAAATATGATGAAAAATTATGTAGTTTAAGTCATTAAAATTTTCTTCCCAAAATTGGGAGGGAAGTTGTGGAAATCACTTGGAAACCTCTGCCCGATACCCCCTCCTTGCTCGCCTCACAGTCTCCTTACATATATCCTCACACGGTCTTTTGGCGACCCTCCGGCTACAAGGCTGTCTCCCGGCGACTCTCCAGCTACAGGACTATCTTTTGGCGACGCTTTCAATCTCTCATCTGGTAATTTTCACTCTCTCTAGTGCTCTCTCTCTCTTGTAGCGATCTAGGGTTTCATAGCCTGTTTGAGATTGGGTTGTTCGTGCTGAAGGATGTATTAGAAATGAGTTAATCTTCTTCCTTGACTGATTGAGAGGAGGATTTTGATGATTTCTTCTTCTTGGAGGTTATGGCTTGATTGAAGAGAGCGTTCACGAAGTGGGCTATTGTTGCTGTTCTTGCTGTTCATTTGCAATCGGGTAGGTTCTTCCTTATATCGCTTGTATTTCTTATCTTGACTTGTTTGTATTTCTCGTCTTTGATTTGTTTGTATTTCTCGTCTTGGTTTATTGCCTATGGAGTTACCAGATTGTCTTGGCTTGATTGACATTCTGCTGATGAAACTATTCTGCTCATATTGGATTAGTTCATTTATCTTCTTGGGTTCTAGTCATGATGTTCACTTGATGACCAATTGAGCACGTAGCCATTGCATTTCTTTTTTTTTTTTTTGGGTTAGGGGAAGAAAAGAACTATTCTAGCAAGCAAAAAACACTTCAAATAACAATAGGGAGCCCAAAATAAAGCAAAACCCACTTCAAATAAACCAATTTATGGAAGGAGGAAACACCCCCCACCAAAGAAAAAGAAAAGGTTTTAGGATGAGAAAGGTGAGGAAAGAGGATTATAGTTGATGCCCACTTATAGCTGGATTCCCTCACTCTTTACTTGCTTTGTCTCTGTTCAAATTTCTAGTCTCTTTGAAACTATTTTTCATAAAGAGGAAAAAGCAGTTTGCTTTTTTGCCTATATTCAGGGATAGTCTTTGCTAATGTGATGAGAAAGGTGAGGAAAGAGGATAAGTCTAATATTTTTAAAAATGCATTCTATGTTCTTTGTGATGTGATGATTATTTGCTCATGACACTTGGCTCCATTGGTGCCATTGTTTAAGGAGCTTCTATCCTTGTTTTCTTCATATTCTTTGGCAAGCTTATTAACCTCGTTTGTCTAGCCTACCCTTTTTCCTAGAGAAACTTCTCATCAACTTTAATTTGCTGATTTTTGGTTGTGGTTGTGCTTTGGTTAAGATAATGCCTTGGTTAAATTTTGCATTCCATGGCATCGAACAAGACAATGAACACTTCACTACCTCATGCCAATCGCCCCAAAGTGCCCACTGGCTCCTCTCTCAAGCGCGCAGGCTCCGATGAATCATCTATAAGAAGAAATTTAAAGCGTCCATCTATTAAGTCATCTCAGATTGGGGATGACATTGATAATCAAGACGTGATTTTCAGACATTGGCGAAGTTTATCTAATCTGCAGATAATGTCGATGAAGAATATGAGGTAATTAGTTAACTATCTAATGAAGCCATTTGCTTACTAATTGTCATGTTGATAGGTACAAGTAGTAGTGGCAATTTATGTGAAGTTTATCTATTCCCTCTTTTTAGTTAACTATCTAGTGAGGTAATTACTATCCAGTGAAGTTTATCTATGCTCTCTTTTTAGAAAGTATATCGCGAATGGGGGTACAAGTAGTAGTGGTAGTACTTCTGTTGATTCGAAGATATCGAGGACGAAAGCAGTACGCCACCATCAATGTTCTTGTAGCTTGTGGGTTTGATTTGAAGTTCACTTATGTGTTATCGGGTTGGGAAGGTTCTGCTTCTGATTTGAGAGTTCTAAATAGTGCTCTAGAACATAGAATTGATAGGCGAGAAGTTCCTAATGGAAAGTACTATCTCGTTGATTGGGGGTATCAATTAAGACGTGGGTTCTTGAGTCCCTATAGAAAAACTCATCATCATTTAAAAGAATATGGCGTGCTTCTCCCCAAAATGTTAGAGAAATATTCAACCATAGGCATTCTTCTCTTCGAAATGCAATAAAAAGGGCTTTTAGTGCTTTAAAAAAGAGGTTTGCAATGTTAGGTAGTGGGAATGAGCCATTCTCCTCAGTACACACACAAGCTGATATTGTGCTTGCTGCATGCATATTGCATAATTATTTGATGGGTGTTGATCCAGATAGGAAGCTTATAGAAGAGGTTGATCATGAATTACTTAGTTCTAATGAATCGTATGATGGTTGTCTTTCAAACTCAACAAGTGAGAGTAGAGAAATGGAAGAATTCAGAGATAGCTTAGCAAATGCTATATGGATGGACTATGTTAATGGCCGGAATAGTAGGTATGATGGATCCCTATAACAACCAGCTATATTTTTCCAATCTTTCTTGTACTTATTGCATCTCCATGGGAGATCTTACTTATGCTAAGGTTCAAAATATGTGTAAAATCAGAATATTATAATATGCTACAGGATTCAGTCCTTAGTTTCGGAGTTAGCTTGCATTTCAGTTCTCCGCTTCACCACACTATGTTAATTTCACTTAACTTGGTTTGTTTTTCAGTTGAATATACTTAGGACAAAATTACAATCCATTGTACTGCTTGACTGTTCATATATGTTGTAGGGTTAGTTGCTGTACAACTTCATGCTTGACTCATGCTTGACTGTTCATATATGTTGTAGGATGAATGTGAGCTCAAGGAGGATAGAAGTATCGCAACCGAAAAGAAGAACATGACTTGGTCTGACGAGATGGATCTAGTCTTGGTTGATGCTTTGTTAGAATAAATGGGGAAAGGTCAAAAAATGTGTAGCACATTTATGAGCACTGCTTTTACAAGCGTTGCGGAGTTGGTGGGCTCCAAATTTGGGAATAGGTTTTTAGTTTCAAATGTGAAAAATAGGCTGAAAACATTGAAAAAAAGACATACTAATGCTCAAAACGTTCTATCCCAAAGTGGTTTTGGTTACAACGAGTCCACTCAAATAATAGAGGCACCCCCAAAAGTGTGGCAAACATATGTTACAGTATAAAAATAAGAGGATTCATTTTAAGTTTTATACTCTTGATGAAATTGTAATTTTTAATTTTATTGTCCTTGTGTAGGCAACTCTAGATGCAAAAACTTTTTGCTATAAATGTGTGTCAAATTTCTACAAGTTGGACCTTCTCTTTGGGAAAGATAGAGCAACTGGAAGCAATGCAGCTGAGCCAAAAGAAAGGCAGCGTCAGTGGTCAAGAGAAGCAGCAAGGTCAAGTGAGGATGCTCCTCTGACTCTTACTAATGAAGAATCTTCATGTGCGCTTCCCTCAAAAGTCCAAGTGGAGAGCAAGAAATCAAAGAATAAGGCAATAGAGTTCGTGTGTGAGGAGTTGAGATCCCTTAGATTAGGTATGGATGTGGTAGCAATGGCTCTTGAGAAATGCAACTTAAGAAATTACAGTGAGGAGCAACTTTATGATGAAATTGCATAGGTGATAGCGCTGTCGGAATTTCAACTTTTTTTTCCCTCCTGATTTCTGGGTCAGCTCCTTCTCAGGCTTCCAGTAACCCAATTTCTCCCCCTATAGATTATTATACTTTAAAAAGAAATAGCTCAGTGTATGGTCCTATGTTTCTCTTGCTGTGTAGTGCTATGTACTGCTGACAAATAGATTCTAATTTGCATGCTGCTGATGTTTCTCTTATATTGCTGTCTCATGACCAGAAACCATATCTTGAAACAGATTCATATTTGTGTGCTTCTACTGATGCTTCTCTTGTACTGTTGTCTCTTGACCAGAAACATCTATTGATGTCATTGCAATGTATTACATGGAGGAATGCATTACTGTTAGCTATTGCTAGGCCGAAATCTAAGCTCCGTTGACGTTATGTTTATAGGTTGAAGGTTTGAGTGAGATATCACAAATGAAGGTCTATCAAGCTCATTCAGCGGACCCTAATTCAGTTAGAGCGTTTCTTACTTGCCCAGTTACTCGTCGCGAGTTCTGCTTAAAAGTCAAATTCGGCAATGAGTTCCTAGAATAGGTTGGGATTTCGGAAATTTGGAGCTCTCATTCCTCTCAACTCGTTGATGTTATTGGTTCTGTTTATGTTTTTGTTATTTTCAAGTAGAACTCCGAATTTTATAGATAGTTTGATTTGAAGTTGTAAATTTCTATTGACTCTTGCAAACTTTTGAATTGTAACAAACAGGGAGTTTGAAGTAGAATTTTACGTTGGAATGAGAAGGTTTGAGAGGTAACTGAATTGTATGTCTCCTTTATTTTTTATGGTGCTATTTTGAGGAGTTCCATTAGCATTGGCTAGTAAAGGGCAACTTTGAGATCACATTTTAATCTTTCAAGATATATTTTTCTTCGCTTTATTCATTTTCTCAAGTCCAAACAAAGGAAAAAAAGTTTGGTAGAAAGTTATTTTTTTTCCTTGTATTTTTTCTCTAATCCAAACAAGAGAAAGAAAATGACTTTTCTTCTCATTTTTTTTCCTTCTCGTTTTTTTTCCTTTCAACTTTCTTTCCACCTTATTTTCCAGGATCCAAACAGGGCCTAATTGATACTTGTAACTCACAAAGTCTTCAAAGTCTTCAATGCCACTTAACTCCTTCAAATTGATGAGAGCATAAATGATGGAAGTAACGGTTGCAAATTAAAGAAGGAAATTATGGAAGGATTGAAGAAGTGTTGGATAACGTGACAATGGGCTAGGGATCAGATACAGGTTGGTCCAAATCTACAATTTCCAACATTTTCTTATTTTTCTGATTTTTATTATTTTCCTACAAAATAAAATAAACACAATTAAAAACTCCTTATTTAGCAATTATTATAAACAAAATAAGATTTAAATGGGCATTAAAATGTAAGAATTGTGGGTTGAAAAATACCCCCACACCTAAATTTTGCTCGTCGTCGAGTAAAATAATACTAAAAATCCTAAGAAAGAAAATAAAATCCCAACTGATTTTCGTAGGAATTGTAGTTGTACTTAGCATGTGGAACTAGTTCTTTAAACCCCTAGGTTACCCCTAGTGAATGAGTAAGGCCTCATGAGGGTTTGTAGAAGATATACCTATAAAATCTTTTAAAAAAATAAAATCAAAAATCTTTTTTTTATTTGTTTACAAAAACTTATATATACAATACCGGGAAAAAATATGCACATATTCTAACGAACTACATCACTCAAGTAACCCAAGCATTCGATCACATATAAACACAATGTATACATTAAGAAATTTTTAATCCCCACTGATGATATCTATACACAATCTTTCAACTCACTTAAAAATTATGTACAAGCATAACTGGTAGAACCTTACTTTAGGAATATGTGGAACACGCCCGCTCATGTGTTTAAGATATAACAAGATTTACTCAATTCTCTTCCAATCAAGTAAGCTACTATAGGCTTATTAAAGTTCTCGATTTTCCACCATTTAAAATGCAATATGCAAAATAATAATCAAGAGGACTTTTTTTAGGGTTGTAATGGGGCCAAGGGTAAAGGATAAGAGAGGGATAAATGACTTGGAAAATGAGGAGCTAAAAGCCATAGCTAATGAACAACTGACACTTACACCAATTATAATGAGTACACTCTCTCAAAATATAAAATAAGAACACATCCCGATTAAATTGACCATTGGAAATGAGTACACATAATAATACATCCATGCGAAACACTCTCATTCACAGCTCTTTTTCTGGAATTTTTTTTGAGATTTTCTTTCAACTTTTTTTTCACCTTTCCTTCAAAACTTTTTTCATTTGTTTTTTTCCTCATTTTTCTTGATTTTTTCCTTTTTCGTCTCTTTTTTTTTTTCAAGAAGAAAATGAATGAATAGCATGTACAAGAGCAATACACCTCAATTTCCAAATGATCACCATGGTACATCCCGTCATATACCAAAATCAATCACCAAATTTCCAAAAGTTACCCAACAAATAATGAAGTGTTGCCCCATTAGTCTTGGCATAGGTATAGGAAATGTGTATAGACCAAGGGCTAAAATGAAGGGTTCACAACAAAAAGTCAAGGCTCAAAAAACAAAGGGTAAAACATTCTAAACAAGGGTGGCAATTTGGCTAAGTAGCTCCAAAAAAAAAATGAATGCCTCTATTATATTATCATAATGCAGATGCTGAATGTGATTTCAAAGAGAATCAAAGCAGTTATCATAGAAGAGACACTTATGAAAGAAAACATGAGACAAAAAATAATGAATTAGTCTATAAAGTTTAAAATCTCATGGGTTCATCTACTAAAGTCAAGCTTGCTTAGAATTAAAGTCGTGGGTTAGAATTGTATACAAATGTCATACTTTAGGGCTAAGTTCTATCAATGCATACCACAACTACACACAACCTAGTACTCAAGTACAAGAGAACACAGGATATCAGAAATAGCACATACATTCCCTAAAAACAAAAAAAAACAAAAACAAAAATCTTTTTGGATTTTTCAACTTTTCAATTTTTTTTCATTTCCTTAAAATTTCAAAGTTTTCCCACCCCCACACCTAAATCTCACAATGCCCTCATTCGGAGTGAAAGGAAACATAAAACAAAAAATAAAAACAAAGAAGAAAAACATATATACACAAGAAAAGAAAATCCAAAAGGGAGAAAATGATAAGAACCTAAAAATCAAAAGAAAATAATAAAATTAAAATAAAGCAACAAATATATACAAAAGAAAACAAAATAAAAAGAGAAGAAAAAGAGGAGCTATTATACTAGGTTTAGTGTTGATTTACACCTAAGCTATAACCTCCTGAGATATGTTCAAATAGAGGCTCGTGGAGCATCAGCCACTCCGTATCAAGCAGAACATTGCTACTCAAATCAAAACCCATGAGCACATGAAGTAGCTTATCAAACTGGCAAGAACAACTTTCAACCAAATTACAACAATAAAAATTAAGTAGTTGGTGCCAAAAAGAGGACATCCACCATGTCACTACAGCACAAGTAAGGGCCCGTTTCAACTTGTCAAATTGGTGGGCCAAACATCAAATAGGCATATGTACGTAAAAGTAACTAGCATATAGGTTATCAACCTAGAAATGTGATCATCATGAACAAACTGTTAAGACAAATCAGGGGGTGCTAAATCCACAAGTCTCTTAATATCATAATGGACAAAAGCCTAGTCTAAAGCTTAATTTTTAGTGGCAATATTGTTAGACTCGACAAATTCAGACTTGCGAAATTCAAAAGGGAGATCAGTAATGATGAGGTTAAAAGAGAAGGATTCATATTAAACACAAAAACTATCATAAAAACTTTCATTAATATCAAACCCACATGAAAAAAGATTCGTATTCTATAGAGAAAATGTCATCATGTAATTTCAAAGTAGTGGGCTCGACTTCTTCCTCACAAGACTCCGGGAAAAAATAGCTTCTGATTTATCTAAATTATCATGCTCAACTTCAGTTGTAATGCTTATATCTAACTCACTAGCTTTCTCAAGGTCTTCACCTACCGCAAACTTAAAAGATAGGGGAAAAGCAGTGGGTGAGATGGCAAAAATTAGGACATCCTCAGTAACATTCTTCTGTGAGATAGGTTCATGTGCAAGGTCATGGGATAGAGACATATCATTTTGCAAATTAGGTGTAGCAAGATAAGATGACTCAAAGTCATCGTAAAGACTAACTTCAAGTTAAGGAGATCCTAAAGTCGAGTCAAACTCATTATAATTCTCGTTGCTACAATTAACACACTAATAATAGTTAGCAATTCTCTCTTCAATTGTCTCTACCATTTTATGAGTCAATTCATTTAACGTCTTTTCAACACTTGCACATGTAGCATCAACATAATCATGACATGAACAATTACAAGGATCACGATCAGAAGACTCACAATATTCACACAAAACAGGAGGCACATAAGAGTAAGATGAGTCATATGAGTTTCTAAAGTGATCCCGGCGGAAAGCATTAGCATGAAAAGCATATTCTCCATGAGTGGGTATCCTACTTCTAGCTTGTTCAAACTCATAAATATCCCAAGCTAATTTTTCAAATAAATCTCATACCTCATATTGAGTTCTTGTTGATAATCCTAATACACTTTCAGGATAAATAGACTCAATATGCCCCCAAGATGTAGAATTCAAACCAATAGCAATGACCTTACAAATTTCTCAAATTTCAAAATTTTGATTCAATTGAGCACGATAATCATTAAGTCTCAAAAGATAACTCTGGAAAGGTTCACGCATGCTCGAATTGTGGGAAATTAAAAACTGGCATTCTTGAAATTTTTTTTTCAATTTTAAGAATTTTTAAATTTTTTAGGATTTTCAATTTTTTCTTTTTTTAAGGTTTTTTTAAAGGAACGAAAATGTCTCTAGGACACTAATTACAAACTAATGAATAAAACAAAAACAAGACACTTAAATAATAAACTAACAAAAGTAGAACTATAGTACCAAAAGAAAAGGAAGACCAAAAAGATTTAAACATCAAAAAGTAACCCAACACAAAAGATAAAAAAGAAACACATAAACAAAACATGTACACCATTTTCTTTTTCTGATTTTTCATTAAACACACACAAAATAGAGAAAATGAAAACCTAAAACAAGACAAGAACTAAAAATAAAATAAAACAGAAAATAAAACTCCTAAAATCAGAACTATATACAATAAATTCAACACAATCATAAGGAGCATGAATATATTTTTTTCAATGTTTTTCTATCCGTAAACTATGGAGAAAATTGCAAATAGAAAATTAGTTCCAAAAATTACAGACAATTTCAGACTCATAAAAGTTGTTCTAAATCCACAAAAATATTAGCACAGCAAAATTCAGACAAGATCCACTCCAAAAAATTCGAACATAATATGAAAATGATGAAAATGCTGCACTGATGTTGCTTTTTTTCTATTCAATTTTGCCTTTTTTTTGCTGCACATAAACCAGATTTGGTTAGTATTATTTTTTCAACAATAAATGACCTCTAAAAATCAAAATGAAACTTATCAAGACAAAAATCAAAATACTAACTTAATTCAAAAATCAAAATTAATCTAAGCTAAATTACTAAAACTGAATAAAAACTCAATCAAAACCAAAAATCACAATTATAAAACTAAAATGAAAATAGTTCAAATGACTCGACGCAACCAAATTTCACAAAACCGCAAGCGCACGGAACCTTCTCAAAATGACATATGAAGAGGCAAAGAGGTTAAAATAAGCTAAGTTTAAAACAATGCCTCTTATATTAACATAAGCACGCCTTCAAAATAAAATAACATCGATCATCGTCCAAATTATTATTGCTGTTGTTATTATTGTTATTATTGTTAGTATTAATTTTTTAGTAGGTAGATTGAGAAAGCTAGCCAATTCTTTGGACTACATGTTAAACCAAGTCATAGGCCATAACAGATTAATTATTGATGGTTTACTAAGATTCCAATTGGTGCAGTCTCAAACATATCGATATATTAGTAAAAAAGTGTTGAAAAAAGAGAATGCAAATTTACTTTATAGTGAAAGAGATAGACAATAGCACAATAACTGGAAAGAGAAAGGGAGAGAAGACAAAACTTTGATCGACAAAGAAGAGAGATTGAGAAGAACATTGGGAGGGAAGAGAAAATTAATTTTTTTTTTTGGAGATAAGGGGAAATTAATAAACAAAGAAGAGTGTATTGCGCATACAGTGCGGACCGTACGTAGATATTTTTAGGTTGTAAGTATTAGGATTTTTCTATATTAAAAAAAGGTAAAATTATTGAAAAAGACATTAGATTTGATGCTAATCGGATCGGATGGACTGTCCTCCAAATTCGATCGGATCGGAGTCAGATTCAGATTATTTTTTATTGCATTCAAATTGGATTATTTTTTATCGAGTCTGAATTGAAGAATTTTTTCTTGGATTAGATCGATTTTGCATCAAATTCGGACTGTACTGCCGTCCTTAGATGTGGGCGCGCCATGACTGAAAAGGTATCAGATATAGCTAATGTTGTTGGCTTTTGGGTCCTTTTTTGGGGGGCAAACCCATTTGCGCCTTCCCTTTTCCTTTATTTATTTATTTTCACATAATAATGCCTATTTATGCAATCTAACCTAAATTTTTTAAAGGCCTTTGTGCTAGAATTTTTTTTTACCTTTCTTGGATATACGATTCGCCCTTTTTATTTTCTAGTCTGTGAGATTTTTTTCAATCCTTTAAATTTTGACAATCAAATATGTGTATGGTTCATAAAAGGTAAAAAGATATTCATCCTGTAATGGATGCAGTTGTAGAAGTTTAGATTTTAACCTATTTTCTTTAATGTTTATACCTTTACATGAATTCTGATAAACTGTATGATTTAATATCTTATGAGTTTTTATACCCCCAAAATTCAGTCATAATTTTAGGAAGTACTTAATGTTTTATAAGTTAATTTTTTATTTTCATCCGTGTGTATTGATTAAATTTGTTTGAATATTTAACTAGTAGAAATAATGAAGATTCAAGTCTAACAAAGTGGTCCAATATTAAGAAAGTGTATGTTAGTAACTCAATCCCTCATGATAAACAATGACTTGAATTGACTCTTTTAAAAGAGATTCCAGGGCCAAAAGAAAATTTATATTATTCAATATTTTGATTAAAATGTCCTAATTAAGATATTGAGCTTATCTGCATACAAATACTTCACCCCCCAATAAATTGTTTCTAGTTCCGCCCTCGGTGTAGGCCTACACACTTAATGAAGAGTAAGAAGCACACTACATGAGTTGCATGCACTAACAGCATAATGTGTAAGTGCCTGCTTTAGCTAAATTACTAACTCTTTTCCTACAAATCTCATTCCCAAAAAAAGAGAGAGAGAGAGATGATGCAGATACTGCAACATCACAGTCTCTCCAAGCAATCATCTGTTTCATGCTTATCAGGAGAATAAATTCCTAATACAAACACAATCCAAATAACCACCTCTAAGGCCATAACAAGAACTTTTTTTTGGGGGGGGGGGGGGAGGTCTGTTTGCCACTTTAACCAATACATAGAGAAATATAAAAGAAACCAAATCTGCTAATGCCTCATTTAGGATTATAAAGAGGGAAATCTTCTAAGTTATAACAAAGCTGACTACCAGGAATATGCTTGGAGTGAGATGCAAAATGTTCATCAATCCATCAAATGATGCAGTGATAAAAGCCTGTGACAACTTGTTTGCTTGTTAGGGGTGAGATTGTGTAGATCTCGATCTCTCTCCATCCCCCGCTTGGAAGACATATTTAATTGGGTTGGTTTGCTTTGTTGTAATAGTGCTGTTAGAAAACATAAAGTGTTGGACTTAAGGCGTGGTACACCCATACATGGTGCGAGCCCAATAAGCATAGTAAGTTGATAGCTTAGCCACATCAGAAACCTTAGTTCCTTGACAGGGGACCAGTTTACAAGGAATAAAAAAAACACACAAGAAACATCGAGGGTTCTGTAAAGAGAGTTTTTTGTACAAATGCAAGGGCTCTTAGGTTATGAGATTGTGAAGATTCTTCAAGTAGTGAGTTCCTTCCACAACTAGTGATTCAAAGCCAATGTCCAATCATCTTTTACTATATGCTTAAGATAAATTTATTTACGCTTAATTCGATACATTAATTCTTTCATTGGTATTAAAGCTAATTGGCTTGTTTCCTGGTTGGATATACTCTTGTAATTCGTGCCTAAACATGCTTATAGCGACGTGCTTGTTTTCATTTTTGCTTTGTTGCTTCACAAATTCAAAAGTTCATACTATTATTCCATGTTCATTTCTTGATGAATTTTTATGAAATTATGAATTCTACTAGAGCATGATGAGAGCTTTAATTTGACATATTTATGCACGATTTTCTTGAGTATACTATGCATAATTGCAAATTGAATCTTCCGGGTTCTTCGTATATGCAACCCTAAAATCGATTCTTGAATAGCTGATTTCATTTAATTTTCTTCCAAATTGATGCTTCAGTGATATTCCTCTGTTAATTTGTACAAGAAGCCCTCTATTGAGTACTTGATTTAATTGACAATTTTCTTGACTTTTGGCAACTAATTTTCTGGCAAACTAAAGTTTGTTTTAATGTTTTTAAAGTGCAAATTTTGGTCTTGAGATTCGATTTTGATAGAAATTGCTCTGTGATATGTCTTAAACATATACTTTTGAGTCAAAAACCTCATTAGTTAACGCAATTTGATCTATAATTGATTCGGATTTGCAGGGAATCATCCTACGGCATTACAAGCTCCTCATTTTGATCAATTGTCATTTTTTTTCAAAACTGATTTATGATTTGTGTTGCGCAGTATGTTTTGAACCAAAGCCCTCTACCCTTGCTATGTTTTTGGCCGAAATTATGCCAATTTTGCCAAAATATTTCTTCGAAGGCACTAAGGTTCTTTGTTGAGTACAAGAACTCGATTTTAGGTCAAATTTAGTCCAATTTTTCTCAATTGATGCCAAGTTCATGTTTAGCTTGTGATTTTGTGTAAAAGCCCTCAAGAATTTTATGCAATCTAGCTTATTTTTTGGCCCAATTTTGCATACGATTCCGTTGAACCCTAGTGTTAGGGTTTGTGTTTTTAATCCAAGTTTGATCCTTTTGGTCATTATTGCTTGCATTGATTTGTGCCTTTTGTTACCCATGAAGTTTTTAGCAAAATTCTTCCAAAATCTGCAAACAATTCGCCAGAATTTGGCCAAAATTGAGTGAAAATACCCTACAGTGTTACATGTTCGTCGATCCTTTTTCTGTTTGATTTGGTGGGTTGTTTTTGGTTGTTTTCAGTAATTAAAGGTTTCAATGGATCCTAAAACTATTTTGGGCAGGGTCCATGGATCAGTTTGATAAAAACGAGCTGCATATTCATGATTATTGGTCATGTTCTTGTGTAGCTTTTGGATGACGCAATTATGATGCGATCACTATAAAAAAAGTTGGTTTCACCAACAAACATCCAGTGGCAGAAATTTTTTTCTGTTGGTAAAAGTAAGTTTTTGCAATGTATAAGACAATTTATTGGTATTAAAATCCTTAGTTCAAAAGAGAAGTAGGAGTCTTAATATTTGTAACAGATAAAATAGATCTGTTGGTATAGGTTAATGTAATGCCAACAACCTAATCATCTGAAGGTATTATAGTTACATTACTAATAGTGTTATAACGGGATAAGATTTTTGTTGGTATCACTTAGGCTCTATGTACTATTAACATGGCACAAATTGAGAAAATGTTATGTTTTGAGGTATACATGTTGCGAACCTCTAAAGAAAGTTTCAAAAAAGGCCTAAGTGAAATTAATTTGCTCACTTTGCTCACTGCTCTTGAGAACGACGAAGCTCTGGCCTAACTCCGTCTTTTTCACGTCTCAACCTGAAGCTTTCTTCTTTGCTCCTTAACCTGAAGCTTTCTTCTTTGCGCTCTCAAGCATTGCTCTTCTCTCAATTTAGATTATTTTGTAAAATTCGTTGCTTTAGCTCGTCCATAATCTTTCAATTAGCAGTTGTCTTGTCCAATTTCATAGGTAATTGCCTTTTAACCTTTCAATCCCATTTGCCTCTGTAAAATTCATTGCAAATCTCATTCGTCTCTCTACAATAAAAACAAAGGTTTCAAGTTTAATTTGACTTCTGGAGCTTTTGTACTGTCACTGCTGCAACACCCCTTTCTGGCCTCATTGGTCAAGAAGCTAGGGTTTGGTGCTGCAAATTAACAGTAAAGAGGAAGAGTAGAGGTGAGCGTTTCAGCCTTAACGTATGACTGTGTATATCCTACTGCCATAATGTTTGCTTGTGGAAATGTCAGTGAGTCTGAAATTTGATTATTTTTGAATGCGAAATTTTTATTCTGAATTCCGCCAGGTTATTTGATTATGAATATAATTATGTTAGTTCATGTGGGTGTTGCTTCATTCTTGGTTTGAAGTATTCTTTGTTATCTCATTTAGCTATTAGGCAATTCAACCTTATGGTTTTCGCATGTATGTTTGATTATGCACATAATTATATTTAAGTTCATTGCCTTCAATATTGTTGAGCATTAGATGTATGTCATATTTGAGTGGTGGGCTTGTGATTCAAGCTATGTGTGTTGAATTGAATTTGCTAGGACATCATGTTAGAACCTTGCCGAATTAATTACTATAGCATACTGAACCCCTCTCTAGTAGCTATATGTTTGGTACACCTAGACTCATGACATTAACAGGCTTTATCTCCATATCTAACATGATCACATCAAACAAAAGTAATGTATCATTGTCAAGTTGAGACTGCTAAGTTTTGATTAATTAAGAGAAGTGGTTCTACAAATTGAATTTTACCCCATGATCAGTCTTGAAATTCGACTTGAAGTCATGGCTTTTTATTTTGCTTGTTTTTACAAAGAATAATGTTGTTTGCCGAGACCTCCTTGTCATCACCAGAACTTCCATCTAATCCATCATGAGCAAATTTTTGAATCCTAGATGTTACTTGTTCTCAAGCATGAAGGTTTCATAGAAATATATGACTTTATTGGATGAAAATATATGCTTTTGCCCACATCTGACACCTCTGTATTCAAATTTCAATAAAATAGGCATGAGTTATAAATTGCTATAAGCAATGAATGCATTTACATATAAAGTCATATATTTAAGGCTATTTGGGGCCCTTTTCAAGGAAAGTTGTTTTATTACGCATACCTAACACCCCAAGTTAAAAATGGCATGCAAATACACACAAGATGTTGAATGGTTTGTCTTTTTATGCTCATAATAGTTCCAAATGCCATTTTATTGAAATTTGAAAATGCATTCATTCCTTGTAGCAATTTATACAAGGATGTCATCAAGTACTCAATAAAACAACACCCCTGTATTTAACTTTCCTTGGATTATTTCTGCAAGCGATTTTCAAGGGAAATGAATGCATTTACATATAAGGAAAGTAAGGCATAAAGTTCAAGATAGAAAAATAGAGAATGAGCATTGGTTGAGAGTTATAAATTGCTAAAATCAATCTAAACTTTGTATAATGTACTGGAATCATGGTGGCAGTTCATTGCATTTTGGTTTCAATGAAATTTAGTACACAATGTAACTCTGGTTTGACTTCAAATATTGCAGTAAAAATATATGAATTTGATGTGGGATAAACAATTTCTTGGTCATAGCCACCACAAAAAAAAAAGTCTATGGACTAACATGGTATTAGCTAATCTTAAGTGAAAGCTTGAGGTCCAAATATCGGGCTAATTCATTATCACTGAGAGGAAAATTCAATATAGGCTTTCACATTATAGCTCCGGAGTCTCCGTGATGCCATGGTAGCACCATAGCCTGCGTTGCTCTGGAATTGCTTACAAATTCCAAATACAAATATACACTAATCTTGCTTGGCTAGTTTTATTGTCTGTTTGAAGCTATGATGTTGTTTCCCTCGGCTTGCAACTTAAGAAAGCATTTACTTTTATTTCTAATTAACTTGTAAACTTATTTAATCTTATTTGGGGCCTTCGTTATTAGGGGTGTTTGACTTCAATTAGGAATGGTGCTATAACTTGGTTAAAAGTTTTGAAGTAGAATATGGATTTTACCTTATAATTCATGCTTTTACTATAAAATTAATTGTTTATCTTATATATGTGTGGTTATGTCATCTATAAAGCCTCATATAATAATTTGTAAATTTAATTATCATATGTAAGGTATTGTCATTATGGATGTGTTTAAGGATAAGAGTTGGGTTAAATTGAGTAGAATGAGTGATGAGTATAAGAAATGTTTAGATGCATTTCTCGACCATGCATGCCCATGTGCACTTTGTTGCAACTGTTTCTACTATGATAGAGACATTGTGCGAGGTCATCTCTTCATGAAAGTGATGGATGTTGATTATCAAAAAGGTATTTGGGTTTTGTACGAGGAGCAAAGCATTACCGATTGTGATAGTGATGATGACATAGTAGATGATGAATTTACTTATGAAAATCATGAATGATTTGAGCATGAAATGCATGCCATGATAAATTAGGCTTTTGAATATGATAAGCCCAGTAATATTTCATCAGGCCCAGACAAAGAAGTGAAGGCATTTTTTAAGTTAATAGAGATGCTGGAGAACCCCTTTGTCTTAGCTGTAAAGAATTTAGTAAACTCTCTTTCATTGTGGAAATGTATCATCTTAAATGTTTGCATGGGGTAAGTGATACAACATTTGATGCCTTTGTGAAGCTCTTCAAAAGACCTCTTCCTGAAGATGCTACATTGTTGGGCTCTTTTAAAAAGATACTGATAATCATTAAGCAATTTAATGTTGGCTATAAAAAGATTGATGCATATGCCAATGACTATGTCCTATCTTGGAAAGACAAAGCCGAACTTAACAGATGTCTTGACTATAATGCTTCAAGGTATAAAACAACAGATGATGAGAAGGTGATGAAATTGGCTTCGTAAACCAATTCCAGTAAAAATTTTGCGTTACTTTCCATTGATACCTAGGCTTAAAAGATTCTATACGTCATCTAAGACAACTCCATTAATGACATGGCATGCAGATGGTCATATAAAGGATGCGAAATTAAGCATCCAGCAGATGCTGAAGCTTGGAAAGTATTTGATGATAAATACTCAAGATTTGCGAGTGATCCATGAAATGTTAGACTTTGCTTAATAAGCGATGGTTTTAATCCATTTGGGAATATAAGCAGCCAATATAGCATATGCCCAATTTTGTTAATGACCTACAATTTGCCTCCATGGTTGTGCACGAAGCAACCTTATTCCTTTCTTACGTTGCTTATACTTGGTCTGAAGGCACCTGGAAATGATATTGATGTATATTTAGAACCTTTGATTGATGCATTAATACAATTATGGGAGCCAGGTGTAGAAACGTGTAATGTATTAAATGATGAGACCTTTATTTTAAAAGGAGGCTTAGTTTCCACCATCACTAATTTTCATGGATATAGTAACTTGTCAGGTTCGAAAACCAAAGGAAAGCTTGCATGTCTATATTTTAATGTTGATACAAGCTCCCCTTATTTAAAGAGAAGTAGGAAAGTGTGTTACACAGGTCATCAATGCTTTTTACCCAGGGATCATAAATTCCGTCGTAGCAAGAAGGCCTTTAATGGAGAGGCAGAAATGATGCCCCCTCCTAAATTACGATCTGGGCCTAAATTAGTGTATTAGATGAAAGAACTTGATGTTACCTTGGAAAACATCCAAAGACTATCAGAAAAAATAAAAGTGGGCTAGGTGATAAAGTGATGCCTTGGAAAAAGAAAAGCATTTTTTTCCAACTCCTGTATCGGGAGCAAATTTGAAAAAAGGCCAGTGGTTCCAATAAGAAGTGACCATGGGAGAGAATTTGACCAAGACAAATTCCTTGCTTATTATAATTAAAATACATTACTCACAACTTTTCAACGCCAAGAACTCCACAGCAAAATGGAGATGTTGAGAGGAAGAACACAATATTGAAGATATGGTTAGGACAATGATATGAGAAAATGATCTTCCAAAGTCATTATAGGCTAAAGCTGTCAACACTGCAAATCATGTTCTTAACAGATGCCTCATCAAACCAATTCTCAAAAAGACACCATATGAATTCCTCAAAGGCAAGAAACCAAATGTATTATATTTCAAGGCCTTTTAAAGTAAGTGCTTCATCCACAACAATGGCAAAAAAAATCATGGAAAATTTGTTAGTTGTTCCTTTGTTAGTAAGGCATATTCTGTGTATAACAAACGTACCAAGGTCATTAAGGAATTCGTTCATGTTGTCTTTGATGAAACTAACAATGCTCCTGCTAGTTCGCATTCATGATGACATTAAAACTCCTCTAGAAACCTCACAAAATGCATGTGAATGACCCCAAGCTAATAACATGAACATTGTGTCATCCTCGGGTGACCAAGGTTCAGTTTACAACCAATTCAATGAACCAAGGAGGGGATTCAAATAGAAATCTGCCCATCCCATGGACAATTTCCTCACTGACCTCAACACAAGTATAAGGACTTATTCATCATCGAGAAATTTTATACGTTCTTTTCATTTGTTTCTCAAATAGAGCAAAAGCACTATGTTAAGGCATTGGGACCCAAACTAAACATTTGCAATGCAAGATGGACTCAACTAGTTTGAAAGCAACCAAGTTTGGTCCCTTATATATAGACCAGATGGGCACCCAGTGATTGGGACAAAGTGGGTATTTAGGAATAAGTTAGATGAGTCTAGGGTAGTGGTGAGAAATTAACCCAAATTGATTACAAAAGGGTACAACCAAGAGGAAGGTATAGACTTTGATAATACCTTTGCACCTATGCCTAAATTAGAAGCCATTCACTTATTACTTACATTTGCACCCCACATAGGCATCAAGTAATTTCCTATGGATGTCAAATGTGCTTTCTTAAATGATTTTTTAAATGAACAAGTCTATGTTAAGTAACCTCCTAGATTTAAAAATATTGAATTTCCAAATCATTTTTTAAAAGCTTAATAAAGGTCTTTATAGTTTAAAACAAGCCCCAAGAGCTTGGTATGAAGGACTTAGTAAATTTCTCTTGGGAAATGACTTTTCATGAGGAAAGCTTGACAAAGCCCTTTTCATTAAAACAAAGGAGGAAGACTTCTTTATCATTCAACTTTACGTAGATGATATCATATTTGGTGCTAATAACAATGTTTTATATCATGAGTTTTCCAATTTAATGAATAAGGAGTTTGAGATGAGTATGGCAAGAGAACTTAACTTCTTCTTAGGGCTTCAAATAATGAATGCCAAGTGGTAAGTCAGTGTTGGAAAATGTCTATAGAGGAATGATTAACTCATTGCTTTATCTAACAACAAATAGACCAAAAATTATGTTCGGTGTATGCCTATGTACTCAGTTCCAAATTGCCTGTAAAGAATCACATCTAATAGTAGTCAAAAGAATTTTCAGATATCTTATAGGAACCAAGGACATTGGTTTATAGTATCCTAGAGGTGGAGATTTCAATCTCATTGGATATACAGATGCACATTGTGCAGGCTACAAGCTTGATACAAAAAGCACCTCTGGATATTGCTAATTCCTTGGACGCTCCTTAGTCTCAAGGCACTCAAAGAAACAAAGCTCAATTGCTTTATCAACTGCTGAAGCTAAATACATAGCAGCAGAAGCATGTTGTGCTCAAATACTCTAGATCACATAACAGATATGAGACATTGGTTTTGA